>JACVVK020000108.1:1265000-1272500 GCA_018292915.2 Batillaria attramentaria | reverse complement strand
TAAGGTCGTTTGTCGGGTTAGTTGGGGTGAGTACCTTACATCTGGAGCACCTGTATCACCTGACAGATTTTATTGGTTTGCCTGGAAGTGGCGGATGTTTTGTGAGGTGACTGATCTTCTGTTAGTGATTCGCCGTGCCGTACCGTGTGATGGTATCGCTTTTTTCATGTCATCAGTGTGTAATTCTTGCTGTCTGGCTGCCGGCCTTGAGACATCGTGCGAGCATTGGTGTTTTTACGATACGAGTAAGACGAGCTGTGGCTTTCAATTTTACTACAACTACACTGACCCCCGCTCTCTCTCTCTCTCTCTCTCTCACACACACACACACACACACACACACACACACACACACACACACACACACACACCAGTAACAAACTGTCAAACCACTTCCGTTCGTACGCCTGTTTTCTGCAGATACAGTGTGTGTGTGTGTGTGTGTGTGTGTGTGTGTGTGTGTGTGTGTGTGTGTGTGTGTGTGTGTGTGTGCTTTAAACTGTTTTATGTGAGTCTGAGTCAGATCAGTTGTGGACACAAACGGCATGTCTTTTTGTTATTGGTGGGTTTTGGTTGTTTTTTTTTTTTGTTTCTTACACAGGCATCGATCAAAATGGAGGGTCTTACAACATGGATTCTCATCTGAAAGTGTTAGTTCTCGCCTTTTCACCTGTGAACACTTTGCATTGTGTGTATGTTTTTTTTACAGGCCCGGTGGCCCCTTGAGCTCCTCGTAGTCAGTGACACTACACAGCAGTGACATCCTTCCAGGCAGCTGCTGCTACAGCCCAGCCGTTCGTCACCATGCCGCCAGGTATATTATCACTGATCAGCTGTGTCTTGCGCTCTGAGAGTATATTAAATTTAGTTGGCTTACCATCTGTGTTGCACACAAGCCCATATTCTGCGGTCACCTCGACTTCACTTTTTTTTTTTTTTTGGGGGGGGGGGGGGGGGAAGGGGGGTGTCACAGTTACTAGCTTTATTCATTATTATTATTATTATTATTATTAAGGTAATTATTTGTCTGATAACGTATTTTAAAATTTCTTTATTATTATTATTATTATTATTTACTGGCTAAGTGTTCTGAGGTCTTTTGACCATTAGCGAAGGTAACTCACTAATATCCAGTCTTCATCCGATCTTCAATGATATCGACAGCACAGTCGAACACACCGCTCACATAGGCACTTACATGGGTACTTAGTCAATGTGATGTGATGCCAGATACCACGGAAACAGCGCAGAACGATGCTCTGAGCATAAAAAGGGTAGCACTAGCCCCTTTAAGGAAACGATTACATTACAACTCTCTGTCATGTTGTTATAGTGTCAGAGGTGTCAAGGGGTTGCTAATGCGTGCGGGGAGCCGGGGTGGTCGAATGGTAGAGCGTTGGACTTCTAATGCTCGGGTCGTGAGTTCGATCCCGGCTGGGGCCAAATATTTGTGCTGGCTTTGTCATCGTTGCCCCGTCCTTGATATCACCCTATGTTGTGGAAAAGGACGTTAAACACCCAAACACCCACCCACCCACCCTTGCTAATGCGTGTCATAATGTTGACGATGTCAAAATACGCGTCTTGCATGTTTCCAGTCTGAAAGTGACACTGTCACCATTGTGATCTTAGTTAACAGGGCCCGTATGTAGAACTCGAGGTTAATTTAACCCACGGCTACGGGCCGAACCCAGACTAGGGCAAAAGAAACCCCAAAACAAAAATAAATACAAAAGGAAGCGAAGAAAGAAAGACAAAAAAAATCCTTCTATAACGGCTTAGGCACCATGGTGGAATGGACCCGCTTCCTGATTTAAAACAAACGAAAAAAACAAAAAAAAACAACAACAACAACAAAACCCAGAAAATTTAACCCTAGAGCTAGTTTAGTTCGAGGTTAGACTCTAACCGGGGGTTAAACTCCCTAACCCTGACTTTTACATGCGGGCCCTGCTCTCTGCTGCGCATGCTGGAATGACTAGGTAACAAGTTGTGATTGCTCAGTAGCCTGATGACGGATAGTCATTGATCTGGCGATGATTTTGATGACCGTGTTACTCCTGCAACCGGCATTGTCAGCAGAGCGCATACATAATTATGGTGTAATGACTTTGTTTTGCGAAGGGAGCACCTAAAATAGAGGCGAACGTAGACCGTGGGCGAGCTAGGGTTATGTTCTGTCTGTGTCTGGCTGATCTGCTGATGATCTGGATCGATGTTGTTCCTGCAACCGGGAGAACCAGCAGAGCGCATACATAATTATGGTGAAATTACTTTATTTGCGCAGTGAGCACCGTAAAATACAGCCATACGTAGATTGTGGATGATGTGGGCTCATATTTTTGTCGATATTTGACTGATCTGTAGCACACATTGTTACGTTGTAACTACTATATTCTGCGAAGTGAGCATCCTAAAATTGTAGGTTGTGAATGATCTGGCTCATATTTCCGCCTTGTAATAGGAGTTCGATAAATAAGCATGAAGGTGCAGCGTCTCCTGCATGTCCTAGGTTTATGCTGACCAGTTTGCATCATTTGTTCAACGTTACATTTTTTCAAGTAGTGCAGGCACATCGAGCCGCAAAATAGTCTTTGTTGTTTGTGCGGCGGAAAGCCCTACAAACTTGCTCACTCACTCACTCACTCACTCACTCACTCACTCACTCACTCACTCACTCACTCACTCACTCACTCACTCATATTTCCGCCTCTATCTAACTGATTAATTCCAGCTTGATAACAGAAATAGAAATACTGCATAGAAAACTGACTGATCGCAAAAGAGCATAGCCGGCGTACACACGCATTACAAAATATCGTACTAGAACG
The DNA here is from genome assembly GCA_018292915.2 of Batillaria attramentaria. Taxonomy (NCBI): domain Eukaryota; kingdom Metazoa; phylum Mollusca; class Gastropoda; family Batillariidae; genus Batillaria; species Batillaria attramentaria. The sequence goes on along the minus strand of JACVVK020000108.1, from coordinate 1,269,669 downwards.
AGACAAAATGACTGCTTGTTGAGCCAAAAGCGGCTAGAAAAGATTTTTTTTTTTTTTTTTTGTCAACTGCAAGCTAGAGTGATATGAAGGTACATGGTCATTGTCAGTACTCGGGTCGTGAGTTCGAATCCCGACAGTTTTCCCGTCCTTATTTGGTGCTAAAGGACGTTAAAGATACTACTGCTGTCGTTGTTAGGCACATAGGTGATGAATGGAAGCTAAGCGCTAATGCGTTGAAAACGAAAATCATATTTCAAAAGAGAAAAGGTGGCATTGAAACTTTCACGTTTGGTCAAGATAACCTGGAAGTAGTAGACAGCATTAATAATATTAATTATTTTAGTATTAGAATTCGCACGTAACGGATCCTTTGCAAGGTGTAAGAAGGCCGCGTACGACAAAGCCCAAAACGCTATGTTTTCCTTACTACAGACTGCCAGGCGTCAAAATCTCCCCAGTCGATGTTATTCTCTATTTGTATCACAAGATGGTAGTCCCCGTTCTTCGATCTGTACGGTTGCGCTTTCCTGTGTATAGATTATGCGTATGTTGTACATATATCTTCTGTCGTATCGTTCTGTGTATAACTATGTGGTCTTGGTTTGTTCGCTTTTTTTTTTGTATCTTCCATACCCCAAAAGGGGAAAAAGGGAAATAAAATCTTGAATCTTGAATCTCATTCTGGGCTGTCCTGTTGGTTAGTTAGTTAGTTATTTAGGGCTTACTAACTAACCAACAGGACAGTGTCTAGCATCCCACCAGTAGGACATGAACAAATACAAAGACAGACAGGCTTGCTTTCAGGTGGTTGAAGCAAAAACAGAGTAGCCGGCGGCATTATCGTAACACAAATAGACCTGGACTCCAGAGTGCAGTTCTCTTCCACAGAGCAGCCGACAGAACATTTCTCTCATGTGATTGTCTCCGCTTACTGTTTCACCGAGCAACCGACAAGGGAAACACGGATGAGATTTCTCTTATATTAACGACCATCAAACGTCAGTGTGTTTCATTCGGAGGTCTACTAATCTCTAAGGTCGACTGTTTCGAGAGTACAGGCGTAGTCGCAAGCACAACTGTTTCAAAACAGAATTCTCAAGATTCAAGATTCAAAGCCGGATTTTATTCAGTCCGGCCTTTCTCCTCGTGGAGTATGGAGTAATATCCAGACACAAAGGATATATATAAAGCTAAGTAGTGGTAGTAACCTGCTTCTTAGGGCTTCTAAACTATCAACCAACCGTCCATGTAATATGACAATAAATTTGTATTGTGTTGTGTTTCTGTTGCAGCGAGCGCGGAGCACGTTGGTGACCTGAAGGTGCTGGAGGGGAACGACACTCACGTACTGGACGTGCCGTCCAACAACCTGGTCATGATCAACGGCACCCTCATCCAGATCATGCTGAAGAAGCCCTTCCGGGACAGCGAGATCAACGAGCTGCTCTACGTCATCATCGTCATCGTCTTCTACGCCACGGCGCTGATGACGCTCATCATCACGCAGATCAAGCGGCAGAGAAGGGAGGGGATGGACGTGGACTATTACGACGAGTACCTGCAGAGGAACCGGGAGGTCAAACGCACGTGCCAAACGGCCACCACCATCGTCCTCAAGACCGACAAACTGCCCGGAGGGGCCAGTTCCGCGTCCGTCGGAGGTGACTCTGGCGTGTCCTTGACCTTGCTACCCCTCCCGCAGAGGAGCCCCCGGGACGCTTCCCCGAGGGGTGCGGGTCGTCACGTGATGGGTCGTGGTGGGGTTGCCGGAGGAGAGGACGGCAAAGTGTCGCCCAGCCTCTCCCCTCGGGAAATGTCACCCATGCTGGAGAGCATCCCCGACAACGGCACGTAAAGATCTTACAGTAACTACTGCGTTGTGTTCAGTAGCAGTGTATGGTAACTGCTGTGTAGCGAAAGACGATGGTGTTGATGACAGCAACACCATCACCAGCAACACCATCACCAGCAACACCATCACCGGCAACAACATCACCAGCAACACCATCACCAGCAACACCATCACCAGCAACACCATCACCGGCAACACCATCACCAGCAACACCATCACCAGCAACACCATCACCAGCAACACCATCACCAGCAACACCATCACCAGCAGCAACATCACCAGCAACACCATCACCAGCAACAACATCACCAGCAGCAACAGAACATACAACATGGCAACACCAACACTGGACGTTACACTGCCGTTATGTTAAAGTATACAACACCACCATCATCAGCAACACTATCACAATTAACAACAACAACAACAACACCCACAACAAGCACAGCAACAAGTGCGCTGCCATGCCGCCGGCTATGTGGAACCCCCTGCAACCATCTTTGAAATCCAGCACCTCCACCGAGTCTTTCAGGGGCCATCTGAAGACAAATCTTTTCTCCAGGTCCTAATGCAGACTCCCCGACTCCTATTCCTCAAGGCTGTTCTTCCCCCCCACACCCTCCCCCTCCCTCACCCTGTCCTGACCCACTTACTACTGCTCCTTCTCTTTCCTGTCGTTTCAGTGGGGTTTTTTTTTTCTCCCCTACTCCCCCTCCCCTTACGTGGTGGAAAAGGACGTTAAACTCCCAAACACCCACCCTACTCCCCCCGCGCTACGAGCATGCTGTGCATGGAGTTTTTCATCGCGTTACAAGCAGCAGCAGCAGCAGCAAACATCACAACCACCATCACCAGCAGTAACGACTTACTGATAACCTGATTTTCTTCAAAGGTGTAGGCCTATGACATTGTGGATTCGGTGCAATGACATGGGAAAAACAAACAAACATACAAAACTATGGATTGCCTGGTCCACACAGTTTTGTCATTTGACATACGCGTGTATGATTATGGTCGACCGTCCCCCATCTACGTGCCCAGACCGCTCACACTTGCATCATCTCAGCGTATGTAACTTGATCACTATAATCCCTGCTGGCGTCTGCTGGCGTATCCCTCCTACAACTCGGCAAGCAAAAAAAAAAGAGCAAGCATTACGGATGGCCTGCGCCTAGGAGTGGTAATAGTGTTGTCCTTCGATGCGATTCTGCAGGCATACATGATGCAAAATGCCCTCTTGGCCAATTACATCCACTTGTAGCGGGCACTCCCCGGAAACGCCGCCGCGACGCCTGTGAATAGAGCACGGTTCTATTATTTCCTCGCCACGCCAGCAAGTCGCCGCTGACCATGCTGTGGTGTACTGGAGCGCCGGGCCGACGGTGCAGCTGGTAGCCAAAGTGTGTTGCAACGTGTGTCCGCAACCCCCGCGCAATACACAAGCGGGTGCCTCGCAGGGACTCTACGTTTGACAAGGCCTTTAGGAGTCCGGGAGACTCACGTATTCTTCTTCTTCCTCGAACACTCAGACAGGCACGCCAGTAGTCCTGATGAAGGCTGCAGTCCGTCGGAGACACTCAGCCGAGCCGAAGATTTTCTCCCGCAACGGTGTGTTTGTAGGCCAGATTGTCGCTCTTTAATTGGTTCTGGTGCGTTGGACAGTTTTGCAGGAGGTGATGAACCGTCATCCGCGGTGCGCCACGAGAGCATGCCGCAGTGTCACCGATGTTTAATTTGGTGAACATGTGTTTGAGTCTGCAGTGGCCTGTCCTCAAACGCACGATGATCACCTGGCCTTCCCGGGAGACGCACGTATGAGCAACGCCTCGGTCATTACATCTTAGACCGCCTGGAGAGCAGAGGCGTGCAGGCAGTGGCCGTCGATTGAGACTAAAAGAAAGGCATGACAGGACCCGCGGAACCACATCAACATTGGAACAGTCTCACTGAAACTGAGACGACACTGGGGAGATTACGGAGAGATGGGATGGAGCGCATATGGGCTTTTCCGAGTGTACAGATATTTGAACTGAACTGAACTCACGCTCGTGGGTTGTTTGAGTGGTTTTATTATATTTTCAGACAAAAAAGAAACTGTCGAGGGGTGGTATTACTGAACTTGTTCAACCCTGTGATGTTAAATTGAATACGCCTGTAACTAATGCTTCTTGATGGGTGGCAGTTGGATAGTTTGGGTCGTTTGACCATAAACATTTTCAGGAGATGAAGAAATGGTCAAATGGCGAAGTTATCCCCCCCAAAACTGAATTCAGTACACAGGCAAAGCTCCTCGGCTCGGGATCCCCACCCCCCACACAACAACAATTAACAAACACAGGAAGATGGGGAAGGGGGAGAGGGGTGTGGGGATATGGGGATTTGATAAATATAGAGATAATTTATTCTGCTTAAAGCATGTTTATATTGCGCGAGGGGTGGGGGTGGGGGGTGTGAATATGTGGATTTACTAAGTACAGATGATTTGCTGAAAGCATGTGTATCTTGCGTGCCAACACCTATTGTACGTTCTGTTATGCTTGTCTAAAGCGAAGGCCACACCGGCTATGATATCCTTGACAGAGTGTTCCCCGAGTAATTAAATCTGTGCCGGAATTTTCTTATCCCGTGCTGCCTTTGCTCAAAATCAATATAATCAGTCACACAGCTGAGCCCTCGAACTGAATCCCAAGAAATTCACGTGCCCTTTCAGGCTGTGTCAGTTTTGATATCATTGCCAAACTTCTTGCCTGGATGGGAAAGTCGTGCTTTATGATTGGTGTGTGTGTGTGTGTGTGTGTGTGTGTGTGTGTGTGTGTG
>JACVVK020000108.1:1155000-1262500 GCA_018292915.2 Batillaria attramentaria | reverse complement strand
AGATCAAACACTTGCACTAGCTTTATGACTGACTCAGTGATCCCGCAGGCCTGCGCTACGCCGGCCGGCCACTGACTCAGTGACACCGCTGACGACTCGACTATCACAGCCACGCTCCGATATTTGTCTCACATAACACAGTCACCCTGAAGGCAGACGGCCATAGCTAGCAGCTAATCGCGTACTGCTGCGTGTACATGTGTCCAAGTTTTATCTACCATCAATATACAGTATATCCATTCCACTATCCAGAAATGGACACGTCGGCGAAAGCGAAACTGTGTCACGGGAGTTACTTCCCTTAGACAACATGGTCGCGTGTGCACGACATCGTAACAGACGGCATGTGTTTTAGAGTCGAAGAGCGAGCATGACAGGCAATCAGTGTAGAAAAGAGTTGCCATGAGTCGGCCTGTATTTCAGTTTATAATTGCCTGCCTTTTTCTCGCGTCGACAAAGCCTACCGCCTCCACACCAGATGACGAAGAGGCAGACACGGGTCCTACGGAATACCGCTATGAAATCGCCTCTTCTCCAGATGCCTTTCTCGTGTACGAAGATTCCTATTATTTCGAGATCGTCTCTCCGGAGAGCCTCAGCTACACATACAAACTTCGCCGGGCGAAAGATTTCGGAGGTGATTTTGACAGAGCGTACTCGAAAGTGCGCATGGTGCTGGGAGAGCCTGTGGAAGGATGTCGTCCCCTCACGAACAGTGTGCATAATGCCGTTGCCTTTTTGTTGAGAGGAGGGTGCTCATTTGTGACGAAATCCAACAACGCGGAGGATGCGGGAGCAATAGCTGTGATCATTGCCGACAACGACGAGGAGAATGACGAACATATGATTGACATGGTGGACGATGCGACGGGTCGGGCTGTGCGGATTCCATCCTTGTTTCTCATGGGGAAGGACGGAGTGATGATCAGACGGCATCTGTTGATGTACGGTCTGGAGGAAGCCATTGTCAACATCCCAGTGAATTTGACAGGTGTTCCCATTGGTAAAGCTCGACAGCCCCCCTGGACACTGTGGTGATTTTGTGCCTGGTTAGTAGTGCCATTATCATCATTCTTTACCTTTGCTCGCCAGTAAGTTGTGTATAGCTTAAATCAGAGACATACATAACTGTCTCTGCTTAAAGTTAAATGCTAAAGACATTTGATAAAGAAAAAAAAAAAGAAGGTGTATCAGGCCTTGTGTTACTGGCATTTTGGCTTGAAAGAAGTTTGTCACTTTCCTTATCGATCTGTTTAGACACATTCAGAACATTGACATGATAAAATCTTGTTACTTAACACTGTTTCAGAGTGTCACCCAAAAGAGGGCATGGCTGGTGTCTACTGCCACATGCAGATGTCAAGTCTACAAAGAGTCTACCATGCAGTGCCCACAAGCTAGGGAGAAGCATGTGGCATGTGTGACTGTGCACCTGCTATCACTGCCTGATGTTCAATGTACAGTACAGAGACTGTAATCTATATTTTCACTCAACAGAATATATATATAATAGATTTTGGTTTGACCACAAACGTGTGTTACGTAAACTGGCCAAAAGACAGATAGTAACACTGTGTGGATGGATGGTTGTGAAGGTTAACCTTTGCCGTACGTCACCTAAAACCTTGCGCGCCGTACATCGTGGGTGCAAACGCAGCCATACATTAAAGAAGAAAGCTTGCGCACCCTACATTGTAGGTGCAAATGCATCTATAAAAACATATTATTCCTCCTCGTACAATGCTCACCCAAACTTTTAAAGAAGGAACTAAACTGAATTAAATCAAAATTGCTTGCACGCACGCTAATGTGATGCTCTGTATAGGCCATTTATATATATATATATATACAGAAATACAGTACAAGTCATAAAGTTGTGTCGGATAAAGCGTTTTCCACTCATTTTGCCCTGACTGAACTCATTACTGTAGCAGCCCACCGTTTCAGTAATATGCACTGTTTCAGTCTGTGGTGACATTCCTTTGGTCACACAGATATCTGTTGATATTTCTGTTCATTTCTTTCCTCTTGTGTATTTGCTTTATGGTTACACTTTTTACCCGACTCTACCCTCAGAATTCCTTCCTAAAAAGTATGGGTGGTTTTGCACCCACGACGTACTTGGAGGGTTATCAATTTTTTTTCCCCCTTCTTTTAAAGTGTGGTGGTGGTTTTACACCCACAATGTACAGGGATGGTTATAGGTTGGTTTTTTTGTTTTGTTTTTTTTTGTTTATTTACTTGTTTATTTATATGCTGTAATTTCCGGACTATAAGCCACTATTTTTTTCCCCAGCTCTGAACACTGCGGTTTGTACAACGATATGCGGCCTATTTATGGACTTTTCCGGTTTCATGAACTTCGTGCAGTCTAAACTGAGTAACGTTACCAGTCAGATGGTGTGTGATCACTGTTCACTGTTCACATTAAACTAAACACACCCACAGTAAATCATTCAGATCGGTGGTTTTTCGTGTCATGCACACACCCTCATCATGCACAAGACACGAAAGAATGCATACGATGCAGCTTTCAAGTTGCAGGCATTCAATATGGCTATCGAAAAGGTGAACAGAGTTGCTGCTCGGGAGCTTGGGATCAACGAATCCATGATAATCCAGTGAATGTGACTACCGGTACTGAATGTGCGGCTTATAGACAGGTGCGCCTTATGTTTGTATGAAATAAATACATGTATTGTCAAAAAATTTAGTGGGTGCAACTTATACTCAGGTGCGCTTAGTAGTCCAAAAATTACGGTAAGCAAAATCGCACAAATGTTGGTGAGCACTTCACCAATACCCTTATTGATAAAGTCATGAAGTTGCGTGGATCTAGCTTGAAAATTGATAAAGCTACGCACGTGTGAATGAAAGTGTGGGTGCGATTGCACCCACGATGTATGGTGAAGGTTAACATGAGACTGTAGTTTAGCTTTCACTGTTTATATATTTTTTTTAATGTAGATATTTTGACCTTCAACCCATCCACTTCCTTTGTCTCTATCCCACCCATGACCCCCCTCCCTTCACTCCACCCATACATTCCGCTCCCCTTGTTTCACTGGGTCAGTCTACTGGCCAGGTGTGTTGAGCACACGTTGCCTTCAGTTTGCCAGTAGAGTTATCTATGTTTTCTTCATTTTTCCTGTTTCACTCAATTTGAACCCTTAATCTTCTTTTTTTTTTCCCCAACAATGCACAGGGCTCACGTCATGTTGCTTAGCGCCTGCCAGTTATACCTCACTTCTGATTCATGACCTGTAGCAAACGTTTACAATAATTTCAAAAAATATTTTGACTGGTACTTGCCACATATCATCCCTTTATCATTCCTCATGTAGATTTAGGTGGTTTTGGTTTTTTACTTTTTTGACTTACTGGTCAGTACTATAAAGGCCTTTAAATTCCTTAATTATGCATTCTAGCAATTAAATCAGAAGGGATGGTTGAATTCTCATCACAGGAAGTTGTGAGCAGCCGGGCTAGTGCCGGTAGAGCTTAGCTGGTATAGTTTGTCCTCTAGGGGGTGCAAATGTATTCAAGTCGTTTGCAGGGGGAGCACATGTACCCTAACTCTTTACTCGGTGGGGTGATTGTACCCTAACCTTCAGCCTGGTCAGCTTTCTTGATATTTCCGCACTATTCTCATTGAAAGGCTCGTTGCTGGAAATTGAAACGGTAACAAAATACAAAGGATATATATATATATATATATATATATATATATATATATATATATCTTCACCACCTGATGGCTACAGTCGTTTAATGCTTGCAGTTACAGCCATAAAATAAAGTTAGCGGTCACGTACGTGATACAACTCTCAAGACCCAAATCCAGGATTTGCATCCCATCCCACTCAGCTGGGGTTCATTTGCTTTGGTTGCAAATGACTGGGATTCATTTGCACCCCCTTACGGGCGAACTGTACCAATTGAGTGCTGGTAAAAACGTGTTCATATACATAGCTATGCACATTTAGAGTTTCTTACATTTGTTAAATGTGAGCTTGTGTGTCATATTATCACTTGCGTGTTATCACTGCTCAATCGAAGCCTGTGAGTTGGTTGGAATGTGTGTGCAGATGCTGTCTCATTTTAGATTATAGCTCGGAACTTTTTGTTGGTGCTGCATGTTATGCATTGTCTTAATTATGGCAGTAGGACAGTGTGTTTGTTTTTGGTTTTTTTTTTTTTTTTGGTGGGTTTTTTTTTTTTTTGTTATTGTTGTTTGTTTGTTTTTTGTGGGTTTTTTTTGTTTTTTGTGGGTTTTTTTTTTTTTTTTTTTTTTTGGGGGGGGGGGGGGGGTAGTGTTTGTTTCTTTGTTATGACACCCGAGTCTCATATGTAATTCTGTCTAATTAGTTTGTGTTTTTGGTTGTCGGTGTTTCTAATCCCTAATAGTGTTCCGCTTGCTCCCATTTGATTTCAGTTTGGAGCTTTGCTGTCTGTTTTTCAACTGCACTGGATAATCATGTTCTGCTCTTGTCTTCAGCTGGCACTTAGTGGCCTAGATTTCAGCTACTCTTGATGGATACATGTTATGCATAATGCAATAACACTGTTGTATGATTATAATGTTTGGATAAATTGCACTTGTTAGGCTTTTTGATTGTACTTTACCTCACACATTTTACAAATACTAAGGCACCTGGCTTTTCTTCAGTGTTCCAGGTTGTATCGCCAGTAAGTGCCTGCTTGATGGTTGTTATGCAAACGACACTTCATGTTCTTGTTTACTTGTTAGAAATTGAAATGGCCATAAAATACATACCGGTTATTTATGAATTGGGTGAAATGTAGCTCTCATTGAGCATGTCTAGACTGACATACAATATTGTAGAAAAATTTTCACCCAGTGTTTATTCTGAGTGCTCTGGATTAGTCGCTTCTTTCATTGTATGTACATTTGTACCTCCATGTTTCTGTTTTGTTCAGGCTGGGCCTAAGAGCATACAGGCAAGTGTGAGTTTTTGGGGGGTTTTTAAATGTACATTTGCTGCCTACCATATAGATGGGTGCCCTAACTGAATGATTTTCTCCGTAACAGAGGCTTTTATGTTTGAGCAGTTGCAATGTCCAAATGGTGCATCAATTCATTTGCAAACACTGTTCAAGCTGCATCAGTGGCGTATTTCTCCACTCTCAGCTCACATGTAGTGCCTTCAAAACATCTTCATCTTTACATTGTCAGGTGTACTACAGTTTTCATGGTTTTCCGCACTACTCAGCACGCATTAAACTCCTAGCTGGATGTTCTTCAGTTTGCTGCTGGCCGTTGACGTAGCATTGTTGTGGCATCGTGTTCTGGGTGAGCGGTTGTCCTGTGTTTCACCAGAGGAACTAGTAAAGGCAGATTCAAGTTTCGTCATTGGTGCTAAGCAGATCCTAGAAGTATATTGAAATCCAGGCTCAAGCCAGGCTTTTGCATAGTGTGCACCAAGTGATATTCTAAAACTGTACAAATGATTGGTAGTTTGGGATATTTTTAGTTAAAGCTATGCAGTTCAGTTTTGCACAACGCAGTGGTGGTCCAGTCCAAGGTTTGCACCTTGTTTTTTCTTTTTTTTTTATGCTTGGTACACAGTATGCATGCGTAGAAACTTCGACCTTGCTGCTGTGCAGCTGTTTCTATTCCAATTCAGAATTGTAAATTACATGAGAGGTCAGTTTTATCTTCCAGTCAGTAGTAAACCAGTTGTCTTGGTGTGCTGTGCTGGCGTCTCATGTCAAGATTATTTTCAGGTTGACATATTGCTTGTGAGAAATAATTCACTTTTTAAATTTAAATTATTTTTCTCTACATTGAAGTAATGAATGCTATCAAATGTTGGCATTTTTGTGGTTGTTTTTTCCCCCAGATGGGAGTAAACGTGTGTGTGTGTGTGTGTGAGAGAGAGAGAGAGAGAGAGAGAGAGAGAACAGGTGATGTTAAAGGTAATCCCTGAACACTGGTGAAAGGGCATGATTGTGGAAGACTGTCAACAGCCAAACAATACTTCAAGAAGTGTAACCAAGACTTTATCAAAAGACATGTGTTTTATTGAAATACTTGTTAAGAGTGTCTGCACAAGATCAATATTTTACCCGTGGATAAAATACAACACAGTGCTCTCAGGATCACAACTCGTGCATATATTTTTCATTAATCGTAAGTTTGATAGTGATGCAGGTTTTGCACATATGCTCACTTCATACTTCATCCAATATCAATCGTGGTAATAATTGGCTTGTTTTATAAAAAAGAATGCACAGTGATAAACTGGATGGACAATACACTCACTCTTTCTGTGTATTAATTCATCAAGCTGACAATAATACTTTCAATAGCTGAAATTGACAAACTGGAAATGCCCACTCAAAACTTCGCTGCAGCAACCCTGTACAGTAAAAATTCAGCCATCAAAATTTTCTGCTGTCATAAAATAAGGACGTTGCATAAAAGGACAGGTGGATGGGTACAAGCCTTGAACCAATTTGTCCACCTTGTGCGTAAGTACAAAGAATGAGGGCACCAGGAAAAGAAAAAAAAAAAATTCAGTACAAACTCTAAGCTTGTCAAATGTTGAATTGGAGGAATATTAGTCCACCCCTTCGCCAAATGAGGGAGCCTGATTCCCACTTTAAGATGGAATAACAGGACTTTGTGGTAAAGCAGAAACCACGACTGAATATGAAGTTCTGACCTGTAGAATTTACAAATTAAACGCCAACCACAATTTATAATATTCAATTCCTTCGTGCTCGCTAACAAACTCGAACCAGGAAACAATAGGGGAATAGTAAATCCAATCACCAAAACTCCAGACCTCACAATAATCAACTCCCCTGAATAACCATTCAACCCAAGAGACCCTAAAAATCTAATGCAACAGCCATACGGTCCACATCACTAACCTTGTGACTTAACTCATTCAGCCCTACGCAGGTACATGTACCTGCACGAGGAACCCGCCGCGTATGCCTACGCAGGTACATGTACCTGCGAGCTAGTGAAAATTTCTACTCGCTCCTCATTGGCCAGACTACTGAATATTCATGAAACAAGGGGCACTACTCTGCTGTGCACTTCCTTTCCTTTGTATGGATCAGGTTTACACATGGGTTTGAGCGATTTTGGTTTTTTTAACTGACTGACTGGCTAGGCAAAAAAGTGCCCAGGACAGGGACAGCAGTCAGACCTGGAACCAGCAAGGGCTGAAAGGGTTAACAAAAGGGGTAACCTACCCAGGCACCAACGCCGTTACAGACCAATCACAACGGTCACAGAGGGGCTTTAAAATTACAGTTTTGACAGAAAGAACATTACAAATACAGCCTGCAAGTTAGCTGGCTCCGACCCATCTCAAAATGCGTATGCCAACACACACTGCCTCGAGAAACGTGTAAGCTGTTGGAAAAGCCCAGTACTGGTCGAAGATTTTTAATTTTTGCGACTTCTGATTCATCAGATTCACATTTGCGTCAACATTTTGCACACTTTGTCTCATCAAATCCTTGAGTGTGTCACAGTCAGCAGTCGGTTCAGAACTCGGGGCTCTTGCTCGTCTTGGGTTTGTAGGAATCTGACAGAATGTAGTCATCCAGGGGAAGCAATTCTTGATGGCTGATGCAGTCTGCAAGAAGTAAGGTACATTTCAACAACAGCTCCAGATCATGCATAACCGAGACTAATAACGGTAAAATTTTACACAGACCTGAGACTTCACACAGCCGGAAAAAAAGGCTTTCATGCAAGACACCTGAGCGACTGGATTGCTAATTTTACTGTACAACAGTCAGCACCTAAACACAGCAGTATTTCACAAACTTTCCTGTATTTTGTTCTTGAAAGCACAGCTGGCTCATAAACAGTGTTCCTTACAACTTTCAAAACTGAGGGTCACTCTGACCCTCGCGGTCAAATTCAGAGGGTCATTTTGTAAACTCAATGATGTACAGCCTCAAAATCTTTGCGTCAAATTCTGAAAACTGTGGGTAAGTGACGCGCATTATACATGCATAATAAGGAACGCTGATAAACTGTGCAAACTCTTAACAGCTACGCTGAGGGGTACAAATCTCATTTCTTGTTTTATCACATACCTAAAACCCACAGAGGTTTCACGCTGGTTTTGTCTGCGTGACTTTCATCTCCAATGTAGAGGTATGCCCGGTGCACTGAGTCTGTTACCTGCAAGAGATGTACACACACACACCAACTTTACCAAGTCTAACAGCAGAATCTCGCAATGCTTGTCTCATGTACATAATTATAGTAGAACACTAGATTCACAAAAATATCTTCAAAGTTCAGCCATTCCAGCAGGTCACAAAATACTGTTACTGGTCACCTAGTGCTAAAGTGTTCATTTCTAATGGGAACACAATAAAAAAAATTAAAATTTTTAAAAAAATATAATATTCACATTACACTTCACATCAGTCAAAGACAGAAACCACAGAAGTAAAACTCTTGGTCAGTGTATTGATTTTCCGATAACATGTATTTATAGATGTGTAACTTACATTACAAGGAATGTAGCCTCTACTAGTCGGAACATGAGATAAGACAATCTCACGCTACATTATTTTGTAACAAACTTCAGAAACTGCACTATCTGGAGATAACGCAGAAAGCCTTTGAATTAAAGGGGAAGTCCACTCAAAAGCAAAGTTGCTTTCTATCCCTTTGTATCGATGTTCTTAACCATTCCATTCCTAAAATAGTGACCTTAATGCATCTATTTACTCACAAATGCGCCGAAAAGACCTCCTATTTTCGCTTCTAGGCGGCCGCCATTTTGCCACTCTCTCTAGTGGCGGAAACAAAATTAGGTCGGTCACGTGACGTCACCCGCGCTGCTGCCAGAGCACGGCAGCAGATGATACCTGCAGTACACAGTTTGCGAAAGCAGGTGTGTTTGTGAAATCAGTTCCAAGATGGTTCAGTGCAAAGCGTTTGGCTGCTTTAACCAACAGGGCAAATGCCATAATGCGGACGGGAGCCATAAGACGGCCTTTTCATGTTCCCGGACCCGAGGAAGTCGAGAGAAAGGCAAAAACTGTGTGCCAAGTGGCTAAAGAATCTAAGGAATGCGAACCTCCCTCTCGTGCAAGACTACACGTGGTGTGCCAGTCACCGTGTCTGCGAGGACCATTTTACAAGAGACTGTTTTCAGGACGACACGTATTTGCAAACGATGTTGCTGCCTTTTCAAACACGCATCTCTCACACCTGCATTCCGGCAGTCGCATGACTCGCATCGCTTTCTCCGTCTGCCTCCCCGCCGTCCTCACCATCTGCTCCCCGATTCCTCAGTTCTTCTTCCGAATATTCGGGCTCAAAATTGTAGGGGAGTAATCCAAGATCCATTCTTTCAGAATGTTGGTGTGTTATACAGGAGAAGGAAACGAAACAGGAGAAGAAAACAAGAGGAATCAGAGCGTGTGAAGTGTGTTCTGTGTTCCTCACGGAAAGCGTTGTGTCTGCGAGCGAGCCAGTGCCAGCGCTAACGCGGCCCGGCACCTACAGCGCGGATGACGTCACGCGCCTAGCGAATATGTCAGCCTCCTTGCTCCTATGTTTAGAACAGGCTAGCGGCTAAATAAAGCTTTGTTTTTCGAAGTTTTGGGGCTGTGCATTATAAGAACACCCAAAGCTATCATATAAAACCAGGTTAGGCCTTGGGTGGATTTCCCCTTAAAAAAAAAAAAAAAAAAGCAAAAAAAAAAAGCAGCATATGCCTGGTACACAAATTACCTTGGCACCAGACAGCCTCAGCAGTGTGATCAGCTGACTGCGAGGAGGAGTGCACACGTGCGATACAAAGATGGGGCCTGCCTTCTCAAACAAGACGGACCTGTACTCGCTTGGTGCTGCCTCTTCCCTGGCCTGCCGGGCAACCTGCATCAACAGTTAGAGCAACCTTATTTACAGTTGCAAACAAACAACACCTTGAAATAATGACTATAGTTTACTGCTACAGAATTGAAGAATAAACAACAGACTTCAGTGGTTAAGAACAGATTCCAGAGCAGATCATGAAATAATTTGATACATGGTGACATTGGTGTGAAATCTATGCACAGAGGCATTGCACCTGGCACTAACAAATCATGAAATGCCCAAAAGTAAAATATGTGAATCTGGTGCATGTACGTGACAGGGACTGACAAGTAGCACTCAAAAGTCTTTGCCACTAAAATCTCTGAAAACATCTTGTAGTTTCCCAAAGATGAAGCACAAGGAACCTTCAAGTTCAAAACAATTTATTTATTCCTGGGGGGTGGGGGGTGGGGGGTGGGGATTAAATATTTGGGCTGGCTCTAAAAATCTAGATAACCAAACACAATTAAGAAAGAAAAGAAAATTTCATGATTATTATCATTATAAACAAAACAAAAACCACACACACAAACCAACCCACCTTGGCTTGTGGAAAGTCCTGTGTAAGCTCAAAATCATCTTCTGCCAACCATTTCTCAGCCTCAAGAGAACGAAGCACCTGTGAGCAGAAACAATAACTGATTTCACTTCTTAGTAGTCTAAACTCATGTGAAAATTCATGGATATATTTGTGACAAATCACAAGCTAAGGTATGTACACTTACGTCCGAGTCTAACATTACCTACCATGAAAGTTGATACTGAAGTTTACAAACTACCAGTAGGGGAAAGTCGGTAAATATGGAACAGGCGGGTAATATGGAACACCGATGTTGCGGGTCATGGGAGACAAATGGAACAAATTTGATTGTGTCATGCTATGAAGCTTACCCCGCTTGTCCGATGACAGCAGTCAGAATGGCCGAAGGCAGGAAAATGCAAAAACGGTGAGTGCTTGAATTTTTTTACTCTGTCTGATCTTATTTTGATGTGTTAAATCGGTCGTTGCATTTACAGTCAGATTCATGCTTCAGAGAAAAAATGTTTGTGGAGGAGTCCCAGGTCGTGTTACGCACATTTTGAAGGTAGAAACTGTGAAGGTCATGATTCGCAAAAGCTACACAACGTTATTTTCCATCACACCCCCTAGTAGGGCAATATGGAACACTTGAGGTCGGGTAATATGGCTCGTGTTCCATATAGCCCTCACTCTGTTCCATATTGTGCGATCACACACACAAGCAAGGGACAACGCGTAAGAGTTCTCTGGCCGCATTAGCGCGCATCCCGCAGATCTAGATAGATCTAGGAACTAATGGCAGTATGGCAGAAAGCCAGAAACGACGCAAAAGTTTGGGCGTACAATGGTGTGCAGCGCCGAATTGCTGTAAGAAACGAACACCAGGAACAGGAAGACCTTTCTTTCGCCGGATTCCCCCTTGAAAAAAAGAGGTAGGTATGCCTACAATATCGATGTTGGAGCCGAGATCGGTATCAAAGTTAGAGCCAAGATTATGTTTTCTCCCCACAGACGTATAGATCTATACGTCGATGTTTCTCCCAAACGTAACACACAGAATCACACGTGAAAACCAAAATCGCCGCATCCACGACATGTGACTGGCGTAAATTTAGTATAGAATCCGCATGCTTGTAAAAAGTCTGCTTGTTTGACCCAACCCTACACTAGCCGCCGTAAAACATTTTAACAAAATAAACAAAAACGAAGATGTCAGCGACTGACAGGTGGTCTCCACCGTACATTCCGCCATGCTGTCACCATAGGGGCCAGATCTAGGATGACTCTTCGCGTTGTCCCGCTATATATCTCTTACGAGGGCAGGAGTGACGCGTCTTTATGATTCCAAGGTCTTTGGTTAAATTACAATTTAACTAATTTATGAAACTGAAACTGACACGCACTGACAAAGCCATTGTTTCGCATTTTGTCGTAAATTTGCCATCTAGCCTTAACAAAAATTCGGGGTTTTTTTTCAGAGCGAAGTGGACAAATGAAGAAATACAACTCGCGTTGTTCCAGGTGACATCCAGCACCATGGGTCTTCGTGAGGCCTCACGGGCCTATGGTGTTCCCGTGTCAACCCTGAAAAGGCACCTTGACAAACAAAACAAGTTCGCTATTGGGAAGAGGCAGCTCGGAAGACCCACTATCTTCACCACAGAGATGGAGGATGAATTTGCTCATCATATTCTCCAAATGGAGAGCATGTTTTTTGGATATACTCGGAAGTCAAGCATGCAGCTTGCTTATGAATTCGCAGAAATGGATTACAACATCCCTTCAACCAAGAGAAAAAGTCTGCTGGGAAGGACTGGTTGCGTCTGTTCTTGCGCCGACACCCTGAAATAACCATTAGACAACCAGAGCCAGCGTCGGTCGACAGGGCAAGAGGATTCAACAGGGGCAGCGTGGGGCGGTTCTTCACTCTCTTGGAGAAGCTCATGGACGAGTATCATCCACCGGCAACGGCCATATACAACATGGACGAGACCGGCTTATCGTCCGTCCAGAGCAGAAGCTCCAAAGTACTTGGAAGAGCAGGAAAGCACCAAATCGGTATCATTTCCTCAGCGGACAGAGGTCTGCATACAACCGTTGTGTGTTGTACCAGCGCCGCCGGACACTACGTTCCGCCATACTTTCTGTTCAAGCGCACGAGGATGACGCCACTGTTAGGGAACGATGCACCCCCTGGCAGTGTCATCAAGGGTAACAACAGCGGATGGATGACCCAGGAGAAGTTCCTTGAGTGGTTACAGCATTTTATTAACACAGTCAGGCCCAGCGTGGAAAATAAGGTCCTTCTCATTCTTGATGGCCACAGTTCACACACCGGCAGTCTTGCAGCCATTGACCTTGCCAGAGAAAATGGTGTTGTCATGCTTTGCTTGCCGCCTCACACGACCAACAAACTGCAGCCCCTGGATGTCAGCTTTTTTCGCCCTCTGAAGACGCGCTTCCTGCAGGCGCAAGAAACTTGGCTGAGAAACAACCCTGGTCAGAAGATATCCGCCTTTCAGATTGCTCATCTCTTCAATTCAGCCTACTCAAAAGCTGCATCCATCTCAAATGCTGTGAGTGGATTTGAAAAGACAGGCATCTTTCCTTGCAACAGACAAGTCTTTGCAGATGAAGACTTCGCCCCTAGCACATTGGTTTCCAACACACCTGCTGCAGACGGTGAGCGGCAACAATTTTAAAATTAGTTTCCGAGCTATTACAAAAGAATGCTTCAATGTGAATCAAGGTACTATATGTAGAATTTATTTTTTCCCTTCGTGCAACAGCCTGCAGTCTTTGTGTTCTTGCCTGTGCTGTTTAGAATTATATTTTTTAACCAGTGGCACTCATCTCCTCTACCCTTTTTCAGAGTGTGCTGACAGAGAGCAGTGCAACCCATGTTCTTCTCAACAACCGTCAACATCCAGGCAGGGGAGTTCATCAGGCCGCACTGGACAGCATCCATCAGCTGCTACAAACTCCTCCAGACCGCAATACACCGCGGAAAGTGCACACGTCTCTGCAGGACATGACCACGTTGAACTGGACTCGGACACAGACACTGAGAATGGTTTGTAGCCTGTTGTAACACAGCGTTTCCATTTTTACCTTGTTTACCTGGACAAAAAGTTGTTTATTATTATTATTATTATTTCTTATTGTTTCTGCCTTTTTCGTACATGTGTTTTACCTACTGTTTTTGTTTTCAGAGCCTGTCAGAGGGAAACGTCCCAGACGTGAAAAACAAAACGAGTCAGACATCCCCGTATTGACTGATTCTGAGACCGACGCCGAGGAGACTCTATACTCTGTCATTCGCACCAATCCGGACGGAAGGTGTTTCTTCCGAAGTGTCTGCATTGGCCTAGACAAACGACTGCAGCGTGCGGAACGTGATGAAAACGGATTTGTTACGGACCCTGTCTTGAAAGTTCAAGAGCAACTTGCAGCGGATGAGCTCCGGGCAAAAACTGTAAATTACGTCTGTGAACATGTGGATGAGTACAACGACATGCAGGCAGATGCACTCAATGCAGATATGCCGACAGGGGTGAGGTTCACATTCATTATGGACAGGATAAGCGCGATGGCAACACCGACCACACCAGTGGGAGAACTTGAGATTTCTTGTACAGCGCACGTCTTGCAGCGACCAATCTCTGTCTGTTATGGGCGCACTGGTCGGGTGTTCGTTTACCAGGCGGAGTTTGCGGGAGCAAATACAGACCCGGTCAGGGTGATCTATCGCTCGTTTGGGGACAATGCCGGTCACTACGACTGCCTAGTCCAGGATGCAACCAGTCATGATGATGAAACTCCTGAGGAATCTGCTGAGACTGAATCTGAGAACAAAGCCTATGTCAGCGTCTCTGAGATTTCGCCACTCCCTACACTTCGTCCAGGACCAAAGAGAGGAAAAACAGCTGAAATACTCACATCGACTCCATACAAACAAACACTGCTGGGAAAAAAGAAACCAGCTAACAAAACGAGGGGAAGAGGTGCGAGCCGCGGAAGGGGGAGGGGCAGAGCATTGTTTCAGTGACGGCATGTGAAGAGGCAGGAACACTGTAAGAGATACTGATCTGATAACAGACAGAAAGGTTGAGTGTTTTATTTTTATTTGGGTTATCTATTTCATTGCTGATTATGCTTTCTGTTTTCATATTTGTTGAGAATTTTTCTTAGTTTCGGAATGAAAAGCTCAGACAGAAGCATTTCACTGTCGTTTGTTAGAAAGAGGAGGGGTAGGGGAGGGGATGGAAAGTTAAAAGTCTGCACAGTATTTAGAATGTGTATTTTTATATTCCCCGTGATTCGGAAATGCAGAGAAGGAGGATTCTGGTGTCGTTCTTGAGTAAGAAAAGGCTAGGGAGGGGAAGGGTATTAAAGTTTTGATAGCACTCGTTTTCTTCCGTTTCGTGTGCGGAAGTGCACTGGTTAGATTATTGTTGTTTGAAGTACGAAAGAGTTTCCTTGTTCCTATTTGTTTTTCCCTTTGAATAATTAAAGTGGATTAAGTTATTGATCTGTCATTGTGTTCTTTTTTTTGGTAGTATTTTCTTGTAGTGTTTCACTCAAAGAACGTTCTACTCCACTGATTTTTAGCTGAATGACGCACCTTCCATGCGTCAGTGAGCATACATCTCTGCCGCCATGACACCCTCAGTGACACCAAAATGTCAAGAGACAAGAAGAGAATAGTGGTTAAACGTTCAAGCTGCATAATCCAAAGTTTAAAATGTTCATAACTCAATGGTGATAAAATGGAACACAGGTCGGGTAATATGGAACGGCGTTCCATATTTGACTCCTCGGTGTTCCATTTTATACGACCATGGGTCAAATATGGAACAAAACCACTTTTTTGTTTCAAGCATCGTAGCTCCTGCAGATTAAGAGATTTCGTTTCATACCTGGGTCTGGTTGATACCTTAACCATTTCTGAATACAATGAAACCTGAATCAGATTTCTGCCTTTTATGGTTGAGACACGGGAAGCGTTATCCCTTAGGTGTTCCATATTTGCCGACTTTCCCATACCATTGTGCGAAGGCTGGTGTTTCCACTATTCATACTAATTCCGACAGTTCCTGAGGAAATGCCTGTTTTAAAGTTTGTCACACACAGAGTACAGACAGCTGACAGAAACAAACACGGACAGGTTTCAAGCTTTCAGTTGCATTTGACTGGTGTTAAACTAGGAATCGTAGCCTGGAAATGGTACAAGGATATGAAGTGACACTTACCCACTCCTTGCTGAGGACCCAGCAGCCTCTGGCTATGGCATGAAGCACGTTCAGAGTGCGTCGTTGTTTGCCGCAGATCAAGTGAGTCGTGTGGCTTGAAACATTGTCTTCCAGTATGAAACCACCCAGCCGCCGCACTACAGATATCACCAGCTCTTGTTCCCTACAATTCAAATGCACGCAGGGATGAAAACAAGTATTGTGGCTTAGCAAAATCTCTAAACTGGAAGGTCCAA
The DNA here is from genome assembly GCA_018292915.2 of Batillaria attramentaria. Lineage (NCBI taxonomy): Eukaryota > Metazoa > Mollusca > Gastropoda > Batillariidae > Batillaria > Batillaria attramentaria. The sequence continues at coordinate 1,246,621 of JACVVK020000108.1, read as the reverse complement.
ATTATTTGTGTTTCTCCGTTCTGCAAGTAAGAAAGCAGCACACTGACCTCTTAAAGAGTAACTGCATGATTTACCATGTCTAGCATACTTTACCTAGTAGTGCAGAATTTATACTTCTGCAAAATATTACAAACTGGGCTGCCAAAGCAACAAATTTCATCACTAGTCACAGTCACAATCTCTAAAGCTAGAAAAAAACATTATATCCTTGCTGGTCACACTAAAGATCTACACTTAGCTTAAATCAGGTTCATGTAACTCAGTTTACCAAATAATTGTTCAAAGGAGTCAAAGGAGTGGCAGCCAGTCACAAGAGATCAAGAAGAAAATGGCATTCTCAGACAGATAACTGCCACAGCATTACTCCCCATTACTCCCCATTAGTAGTGTGATTTTAGTAACATTAACACTGACAGTGCCATTATACCATTTTCACTTATAATTTATATTACACAAACAGAATAGAAGACCAATAGCCTGGCCTCTTTAGAGAGGGTTTTGCTGTACACAGGTGGAATGTTAGCAGGATTTGACTGTATGTGATTTACACATTTCTGGACTTCACTTACGGTCTGTGGAGACTTGTCATCACTATTGAAGGCTTGCTCTTAAGATTTGAGTGCTGCTGACTGGACGCCCTCCTCCGTGTCCTATCGCCCCCGGAACTTGTTGAGCTCTCATTCTCTGACACACTTGACAGGGATATCGGCCGCCTGCTCTGTCGCCGTGACACTTTCTTTACCTGAAACTCAGCTATGCTCGGACGCGGTGGGGCCAACCGTTTCATGAAGAATGCCGAGGCAGAGCTGTCATCCAAAACCATGGACATTGAAGACCCGAGAATGCTGTTTGTTTTAGAAGAGCTCAATACCGAGTCATTCTCTGTGTAGGTTTTGTCCCTAGCTGCTTTACCCACCTTTCGAGATGACACGCGTTTATTTTTGACTGCCTGTGTACCAGTTTGTTTTCCAGCCACCCCATCAGAATCTTCTTCCTCTGTGTTTTTCTCCGAGTCCCCCGCCTCGACAATTTTCCTGTTCTCCTTGGACTGCGAGGATTTAGGGCCTTTCTTGGACACAGGTAACTCCTCTGGAAACACATCGTTCACATTGCAGGACTTTCGTTTTCTCCCTTTCTTTCCCACACCATTACTTTCATTAGCAGCAGCTGATTTTTTTGGCATATCTTTTGCTGTGGAAGTCTGAACAGGTGAAAGTATACTGTGCAAGTCCTGACATGGGTTTAGGAGTTTCCTCTTTTTACTACCTGTTGTACTGTTCACTGAATTGTTTCCAGACTGTGAGGAACCAGCTTCAGAAGACTGTGATGATTTCGTGACAGTTGTGCAAGCACTGGCACTGTTGGTTTGCTTCAACAAAAGAGACGACCTCCGTTTTGATTTGTTGCTCTTCGGAGAATCGTCTGACTGCTGAACTCTTTCCACTGAAGCACGCACATGAGTTCCCTCAGTTTCAGGACAAACTTGATCCCTGATCACCCCATTCCTAATTACTGAACTTTGCCTGCGACTTTTTGCAAGCCTTTTGTTTTCTTTGAAAGACTGTGTCGCATCTTTTTCTGATGTCAAGTACGTGCCCATACTTTTTCTCTTGTGCACTCTCTGTGATTTTCCATCTCCAAGTTCAGCTGATTCTGGGTTGCTTCTTGTTCGATGCCTCTGTGGAGACCGCGAATCTAACTTCTTTTGAACTGAACTCGGCAGGCTGCCTCCCTGCCCTGCTGACTGTGAGGATGTCTTTACTGGGCTACTGACTGCTAACGGCAGTTTACTGACAGCGGGCATGGATAATCTTACGCTGCGACGACAGGGCCGTTTTGCTGGCCCCATTCCAAGTACAGTTTTGTCTGGGATCTGGCTGTCTTGAGCAGACTTGGTTTTCTGAGATGCATGTTCCAGGGCGGTAACTGTCTCTGATAATCTTGCGGTCTCCGCAGCATCTGTACCGGACTGAAGCACTGTGGGTGGAGACTTGTTATACGCTGCTTCCAAAGACACTGAGGGACTGGCTGGTTTGCTGCTTGTGTCAGTAGTGTGCAGTCGATTTTCTATAAGTTCTTCTGTCTCTTGAAGTGGAGCTTTTGCTGTTTAGAGACAAAAGATAGGAAATTTAGCAAAACTACAAATGTAAAAATTACAGAATGTTACTGCAACAGCCATCATCAGTGGTGGTTATGAATGACTATTCCTTTACTAATAAACAAAACATGAGAGAGAGAGAGAGAGAGAGAGGAGAGAGAGAGAAGAGAGAGAGAGAGAGAGATCTATGCAAATTCTGGCTTCATCAGGTTCATGATTTGTGTATGAGATGTATCTACTGTAAGGGCGCATCCAAACCTCATGAAATCATTACTGAAACACAAAAATCTGGAGACCCCACCTTCCACTTTTCTAAACATGTATCAATGATGCTCACTGTAGTACTGAAGTTGGACATAGCATAATGATGCCCTTTTGTCAGTGGCGTGACATGTCTTGTGTAACCTAAGTATTGTACCAAGGAAACAGAACATTTCTCATCCTGGGACTGCCAAGATAGCTCTGACCACACACACTGAAACTCAGACATACCAAAAAGCTTTCTTTGCAGAGGTAAATCATGCTCCTGGTTCCGGCAAAGAGGGGACACCAACTGCTCCGCTACTTTCCTTGCTAACATGACAAAATGAGGACATTCACTAAAAACTAAGTGTTTCTAACATTCAGCAACAGAGAAATGTCTAAAGTTCACCACAGACTGATGGATATCTTCATCCATTACTTGGTTATAACATGAGTCATTTACTCACCTCATGTTACCAAATATCACTATAATATAGTATAAACATGTGCATTTGCTAGATACTTGGTACCACCACAAAAATTTTGGGGTAGTCCAATATATAAGGGTCACTAAAAAAAAAAATTTTTTAAACCCAAAACAGTGATGTTCACAACAGCAATGAGACACTTTTCCTTCAAAAAAAAAAAAAAAAAAAATCAGACCATAGAACTTGGTGCAAATGTTTTGAGACAAATTCACAAAATCTCAGTGTATTTGGTACCATGCACACTTTTCATAAGCCCTAACTTACAAAACTGACAAAGCCCTGCTTTCCCCTCAAAAGACTCACCTTCCTTCTGACGCTGCAGCTGGTCAATGCGGGCCTGCATGCTAGGTGGAGTGTTGGGGATGGTGATGCTGGAAGGTGACTGTAGTGCGATGCCAAGAAACTGCACATGCATAATATTTATGCAGTTAGCAAGCATGTGAAAGTGTGCACCACAAATTGGGAGGTTATAATTATACCCGTTTCCACTGTTAGTGCTGCTCATTGGTAATCTATACAAAGGCAATCTCACAATTTCTGTAAAAACACACACACACACACACACACACACACACACAGAGGTGCATTTTCTCTTTGTGCAGGACCCACAACATACAACAGAGAAATAGCAGAATGTTTACTGATACCAGGTATGGAAGAACCAAATCCTGATCAGCATAACCAGAAATCAGGTGATTCTGACACAACATGATGAAGTGGAAACTTGTCGGACTGCTTGGGGAAAAGGACAGTTCAGTTATACAGTTCAACCTGGACAGTCACTGAATCATCTTATATTTACATGCTGAAACATTAGCAAGTAGTGAGTGCAGCAGTGACATTCAAGCAGGGCTTGTGTTAACGCACAAACTGTGCGTATTGACGCACAGAAATCACGAAATGACGCAGAAAAAAAATCACTGGAGGTTTTACTGACGCACAGATTTTAAAATTTTGGAGCAGGAGTGCGTCGCGTGATAATCAAATTTGATAGCATGACGCACAGCTTTCACAGTTTTAGTTTCAATCTTCGGCAATCGATTGTCAGAGCAGTCGCCACAGACGCTCTGAAATGTACGGCGTTTATGTCTGTTAGAGTAGGCTGACCCTCAGATTTTTCTGCTGGAAGTCATGCTGACCCTCAGAAAAAATATCTACCACAAGCCCTGACAAGTACTCCTCAAATGGAACAAAGAGGTAAGTGGATGCTGCAAGGGAGAGAACTGTATGGGTAGAGTGATCACACAATCTAGGAGATCCCAGCACAGATAAAATGAAAGGAACGGTGGGTTGCGACTTCAGAAAAGTGAGACGAGGCAAGACTGGTGAAGGCCCCCCAAGAGGGTCCGTATCAGCCAGCATGTCCCTCACAGCTCCATACTGTATACAGTTTCTTATTCACAGTAATTGTACACCATACTATCCATACCGGAGAGCGAGGCTGCGTTTCCAGCACCAGCACCTGACCAGGTGAGCTGTAAGGAGTAGCGCCTTCCTCCAGCCGAAACCTATTGGCACTGGCCACGCGTTTTCTGCGCCTTTCACACCTCTCCGCACTCAGTGCTACTTCCTCATCAAAATCTCGCGGCTGCATTGACTTGCATTTCTGCAATACGTAAGGTCACATACTGAAAAAATGAAGAGGTCCACAAACTGAGTTTTCAAATTTAGTCTTACTCTGGCCTCTGGCTAATGAACAACACTGGGTTTTGGCATGTCTGATGCACATCACTGAAAGTTGTGGTGTATACATAAGCAAACCATTGTATATAATTATACATGGATGAAAGGGGTGGGTGGGTGTTTGGGGGGGTTTAACGTCCTTTTCCACCACATAGGGTCAACGGGGCAACGATGAAAAAACCAGCACAAATATTTGGCCCCAGCCGGGATCGAACTCACGACCCGAGCATTAGAAGTCCAACGCTCTACCATTCGACCACCCCGGCTCCCCACATGGATGAAAGTTTGTCGAACATAGTGGGTCAATATGTTGCAGAAGCAACGCTGAAACACTACTCTATATCATTATGTATGGAAACTAAAATGCCTGCCACACCTACAGCACCAAGGCAATAATGTTCTATATGAGAGCTAACCACTTATGTATGTAGCATAATAGTTTACAAAACATTCTACCTTCCAGCGGACTCCAGGTGGAGGAGTGGTGAGATAGTCAGTGTTAGCCACAAATGATGATTCTGGAACAAGCTCCTGCTTTTCCTTACACCTACAAAGACAAAAGGAGATTCACAATCACAAGAACTGGTAGAAGGATCTTACTGATTCCAGCTATGACATCATTTGCTACCTTATAGGTTTTAAAAAAAGCAAGCATGCATGCAAGCAGATTTTACTCTCTTTTTGCAGCACCCCTTTGACCACAACATTTTATTTTTAACTTATTTAATCTATAATGTTCTGGCAGAAATTCTATTCTCTTGTCAAAAAGTCAAAGTTAAAAAGAGAAACTATGCAACAACGCAGTATGGATGAATCACTTACTGGTCAACCCACAGAACCGACACGAGATGCACACCTCGTTTTACAGCCCTGTCATGGGTACGTTTCTTCCCTTCCTTGAATATCACATGCGTCACCTCATCTGTGAATTTCTCCTCCACCTTTGCCCCCATACGTTCCAGCACCCTTTTCACTGCTGCACTTCTGTTGTCATTAGCTGTGCGCACCTCTACATACGCAACTACATCTGCAAACCAGAACGTCAAATGAAGTGATGGCGCAGACAGACACAATTGATGTCAGACGAATGGTTGAGTACTTTGTCAGTTCGTGAATGTAAATGGATTGTTCAATTTAATCATTCTGTAAAGCAGCAAAACTATACAACTTTCTTACACCAAGCTATTGGGATCAACAATCTATGGACTAATGCTGTATTTGAAACACTCCTTTACTATAAATTGAATGCAGCATGTTGTGTTGAAATGAAAAAGTATAAATCTTCTAATACAAGGCCAGGCACAACTTACTACAAGAGAGATTGTAAAATACAGAAAATTAAATTTAAAATAATAGATGGCAGAAAACAAAATGGCAGTGGGACAACAAAAACCTTTCAAAATGTCTGAGGGTGTGGGTGAGCTGACAGAAAGTCTGGATGAACTGCTGTTTCGTCGCTCATCCATGACATGGTCATCCATCCTGCTAACACTCTGATGATGTCCAAATGACAAATATATCATAATGAAGCAAAGAAAACGAACAACAAGGACACACTGACTACGGGTAGACGAACAAAATTAAAATAACCAAAGGCTTGTAAGCTTAAGCTTAAAGCTAATCATGAGGGGAATCATAGTCTGCAGGTGCAAAGACGTGTACACGTGTGTACGTTATTGTAACATAAATTCCAAATGATTCTGGTCTATGAGATCTGTTTTCTAGCCTGTGAAACAATAAGCACACATCGTTTGCTTTATCTGGCATCTGACCAACAATTCCAAGACAACGCAAAGTGCGAAGCTACCCTTCGGACAGGCTTTCGAAACTGACCAAACTATCGGCACCCTTTATACATGTGTAACTGGGAGTTTGATGCAAAATGTTTTCATATCGGGTGCAGTATACGACTTCTCTTAATTAAAACTGTACTGCTTGTACGGGGGATATCACACCTGAAAACACAAAAATGATTAACATAAAGACAAACCTTGGTAATGAGCCTTTGAAAATGGCGCTGATCGCTGATGGACACAAGGTCAAGGGCACGCAGATTGCTTTTGCCCAAAGAGTAGTTGCCCCTGATTCGAGTGGGCGTGTCTCGTGTGTGTGTGTGTGTGTGTGTGTGTGTGTGAGAGCAACAGGCCGGCAGATTTATGAACGAGAGAGAGAGAGATCAGTGTCTCAGTGCCTCTTCTGTGCCGACTCCGAACGATATCATTATTTATTTAGCCTATTTAGGCCTTTTATGATCTCGCACTCGTCCACATTTACCTAGATGTCATCGAGCCTCTTCAGGACTCCTAAAGAAATTATTATTTATGTATGTAGGCTTCCTATCATCCACACTAACCTGTGCCCCAGGACTGCTTGCGTATACATGACCCAGTTGACACAGCTTGCTCTACTTCTGAAGGATTATTCAGTGGTGCTGTTTTTTTTTCTCTCCGTGACCGACCATACTCCGGTGTCCCGCCGGTATGATGGAATGCTTCACAACTGAACTGACGTTCCTGAGAGGGTCTTTTCAAATCTTTAAAGTCTCAATATGTAAGACAGGCGTACAAGAGCGTGTGTGTAAAACTTGTTCATCGAATGCTCTGACTGTGTGCATCAGAATCAGTCATTTTGGTCATAGTATAGCACCTGAGACCATTGTGGTAGCTCTGCCGTATATATGTGTTTGTGTGTGTGTGTGTGTGTGTCTGTGTGTGTGTGTGTGTGTGTGTGTGTGTGTGTGTGTGTGTGTGTGTGTGTTTTGTTTTGTTTTGTGCCACAACTCTTTGCCAGCTCCAGTGGAGCTTTGTGCCACAACTCTTTGCCACGTCCCTGGTAATGGGTGGAATCCACAGAGGGCTTGGAAGCTGGGGCAATTTTTTTTTTATTATGCATGATGATGGAGATGATGATGATGGTAGGATGATGCTGTGGAGGTCCGTGTGGTTTGGAACTCCGTGTAATCATCCATATCATAAGACGTGTCATACCAAGGGAAGCACCCCCCCCCCCCCCTAAAGTCGCACCCGTGAAGTGGGTGAATCTCGGCTGTGTGGCAGCAGCCTCCCCATTGGGCCCACAGCACACCCGCTCTGGGTAGGAGCCGACCTAGGTAGGAAAAATCCTGCTTGCCTCGGCTGGGACTCGAACCCGGGTCTCCCGGTCCATGGTCCGAAGTGCTAACCACTAAACTACGGGGACCGGTTGGCCGGTGTATCTGTTGTTCTAGAAGTGTACCGCGCACCGAGCACACGACGTTATTTTGGTTGCGGACTGAGGAGCAGCTGGACGGCGCTGATTGGTGACAATTTTTTTAGAAGCTTTGTCAGTCGAGTCCCAGATGTTCAGGAATGGATCTTAAGCCTGCTCTTAACTGGGCACAGCGCGCGAAACACACATGTGCACAGCACAGTCATTGCGCTCGGTGTGTCTACTAACTACAAAACTGAACACAGCTGTGCTCGGTGACAAACCGATTGAAGCTGCACTGTCTCGGCGCGCCGAGTGACGCCGTAGTACAGCCAATCAGAATCTGTTGTGGAAACCACAGTCACAGTGGTGGCTATTTGAAATCCAGGTTGCTGTGGTGACGCCACAGTGGCGGAAACCCTCAGAATTACAACTGTGTCACAACTGTGGACAGCACTGTGGCGCTCCGCAGTGCCCAGTTCAGATCGAGCCGGCTTCAGGCTCAAACAAATCGTATTTCTCTAATATTAGAACCCAGAAAGTCATGAAAACGGTCGCAATGGCCAAAATGAAACATCCTTCTATCTGGCGTACAGCCGTCGAGCTTCGAAAGCGGCAGTTTTCCATCTCAGCGGCGTCACGAACACAGAGGCTTTAACCTTCCGGCTACGTCGTGGGTAAAAAGTTGCACACACATTGCTTTAGATGAACGTATCTCGGTCAATATTTAGATCACACCTTTGAAATTTCATGACTTTGTCAATAAATGGTTTGACTATGTTCATGCCAAAAATTGTGTTGTTTAACTTGTAATTAGCAGAGTAATTAAACAAATAAATAAGAATAAGTTGTGAATTGCCTATATAAAAACCATGGGTAATTTGTTTCCCACGACGTAGCACTAGGAATAAGCTACAATCTGCCTATATAAAAACCATGGGTAATTTGTTTCCCACGACGTAGAACTAGGAATAAGTTGAAAATTACCTATGTAAAAACCATGGGTAATTTGTTTCCCATGACGTAGGACTAGGAATAAGTCGAAAATTACCTATGTAAAAACCATGGGTAAGTTGTTTCACACGATGTAGGACTAAGAAGTTTTTTTAGCGACGTAGCCGGAAGGTTAAAGTAACTATAGACGCAAGCTTACAGTCAGTGAAGGAAAAAATTAATGCCCTTTTCGAAGTTCTAACTATGTGTGCGTATGAAGTTAGACGCTCCGTTTGAACATCACGGTCCGGCGTTTTTATTACGTCGTGCAGTCTCTGATACTGAGGACACCAGGCGTCAAGATACCCCGCTTTCCCACGGCTGAAAATAGTGTTTATGCATTTCATCAAGCGGTATGAAAGAAATGAATAAATTAAAACATTCACGCCTCACTTTATGCACGGGCACGTCAACCAGTCACACACTTACCACCGAGTTAGTATGAAATTCTACTCGCTTGCTACCTACTAAAGTATACACTTTAACGGCAAAACCATGCCGTCCGTCGTATGAGCCAGCACTGAGAGAGAGAGAGAGAGAGAGAGAGGGAGAGGGAGAGAGAGAGAGAGAAAAGTGTGTGTGTGTGTGTGAGAGAGAGAGAGAGAGATCTGAGGCGCCGTTTGCATTTTTTTTCACTTCAATTTAATAAATGATAAATAATGACGACGACTTTTATATGGCGCCGATCCACATGGAAGCTCTAATTAAGTGCCTTACGAACGGGGGAAAAGGCGTGTGTGGGGGGGGGGGGGGGGGGGGGGGGGGAGCTGCGCAAGCAACAGGGATCATCTTGCAGGGGTAGAGAAGCCGCCCAAGCAACAAAGACTATCTTACGGCAAAAAGGAAGGGTGTGCTTCCTGTGTGTGTGTGTGTGTGTGGGGGGGGGGGGGGTTACAATAATGCAAACATACTTACAAACACACAATAATACTTTAGTTATCCCTTAAGGGTAATTGTCACCGGCCACTGAGCAAGCATAAAACGCAATAATAAAATAACACCAAAGACCTTGGAATCAGAAAGACGCGTCACTCCTGCCCTCGTAAGAGTAGACTCCAGAGTGCAGTCCCTTTTCGGCGGGGCGTGAAAATGTGACCGACACCCAGCGCCATTTTCAAAGTATTATTGCACAGTGTAGACGATCACGTACCTGCCTTGTGGTGGAATAAGAGACGATTACAAAAGCATACACACCCGTGCTCTAGGACTGAATGTAATAATAGATCTGTCCATTCAGACAGAGACATGTTATGTATGTCTCTGATTCAGAAACACGCCTACTCAGTTTCACTCTGAAGACAGCCTGCCATCACTTGCGCCATTGAGGATCCCTCTGGGTTCAAAGCTGGTCAAGGATGACATAGTGCGCGACCTTGTGTTTGAGAGCACCGAGACAATTTAGGCCCGTCACGGTAGCGCAGTGAGCGCCATTTCCCCACCGTGCACAGAGGTACTTTCCACTGAAAGACTCTGTGCCCCGGAGAGTGTCGTAAGAGAGATATATATATATAGCGGGACAACGCGAAGAGTTGTCTGCCCGCATTAGCGCGCATCCTAGATCTGGCCCCTATAGTGACAGCATGGCGGAAAGTGGAAAGCGATCACAGAAGCTGGGCGTGCAATTGTGTTCTGCGCCGACCTGTTCAAATAACAGACAAATATAAACGGGGAAATCCTTCTTTTGGTATTCCTGTTGAAAAACAACCATTTTTGTCCCTTTCTTGTTAAAAAGTGATACGTGTGCATGCAGTGTAAACAAACAGTAAACACACGCGGCTGACGCAGATACAACGTGAGTTTTGTTGTTCTTTTCGGACAACTTTACAAATCACGGTGACTTAAACTGTGTTAGCGGCTAGCTGCATCTAAATTCACAACACACACACACACACACACACACACACACACAGAGTTGTCACTCATACGGCGGCAGGTACGTTCGTCGTCACTTTTTCTAGTTCACATACTGTCGGGGGGAAATCTGAAGGTATGTACAGAACTCTTTTCTTAAAAATCAAGAGGTTTGCATGCAGTTTAAACAAACAGCAGTAAACACACGTGGCAGGCGCCATCATGTTTTGGTGCTGTTTTTGTTGTTTCGTTGGTTGTGGTGGGTTTGTATTTTTTTGAAACTTTACAAATAACGTTGACTTGAACTGTACTAGCGGCAAGTTGCACTGATCCACACACACACACACACACACACACACACACACAGAACAAAATTATCCGGCTGAACTTCATTCTAACCATTGTAAAACCATATCACAACATAGATTCTGCTGGGTCGTCGGTCGCAATATTTAGCAAGAAGTATTCAGCGGATGCGTCCACCTTTGGACCTCTCGTACAGCTATTCGATCTTTCTGTGTTCCGTACTAGTTTCACTTGAACACATCGAAGGAAATGCACTACGTGCGTACAGCATGGAAAGCCAAACTAGATCTTTTGTTCGTTCTCCGGAACTTTGAAAATACTTATGTTTTCCATAGGCCTAAAACACATGCGAAATGTATGGGGGAGACCACCTGTCAGTCGCTGACATCTTCGTTTTTGTTTATTTTGTTAAAATGTTTTTACGGCGGCTAGTGTAGGGCTGGGTCAAACAAGCAGAGACTTTTTACAAGCATGCGGATTCTATACTAATTTACGCCAGTCACATGTCGTGGATGCGGCGATTTTGGTTTTCGCGTGTGATACTGTGTGTTAGGTTTGGGAGAAAACATAAACATAATCTTGGCTCCAACTTCGATACCGATCTTGCCTCCTACTTCGATATCGTAGGCATACCTACCTCTTTTTTTCAAGGGGAAAATCGAAAGAAAGGTCTTCCTGTTCCTGGTGTTCGCTTCTTACAGCAATTCGGCGCTGCACACCATTGTACGCCAGAATTTTTGCGTCGTTTCTGGCTTTCTGGCATACTGCCATTAGTTCCTAGATCTGCGGGATACGCGCTAATGCGGGCAGACAACTCTTACGCGTTGTTCCTCAAAGGGAGGTAAGTGAACTATCTTTATGTTTCCAAGATCTTTGATAACACTAATGAACTCAACACAATTTCAAGATCCAAATCTAAATCTAGCATAAATGTTGACACGCTGATTACGGTGCAGAAGATACCGAAAGGCGAATGATTATGCAATTCAATTTTTGTTTACTTCCTACGATCTTTGCATCCTGCTGCTGCTGATTTGTATGGTATCAGCTTCAAATGTTCCACAGAATGAGTGGTCAGCTATTCAGCCGGTACGTATGGGAAACACGCTACAGAACTGTTTAAAATAACAATCAGTAGATCATGATGAACCTATGGTGGAAAAGGGGGGGACTCGAAAGGGGAATCACTTGTCTAGAATGTAGCTAGTTCGATTCATCTGACTCAGGAATGGGCCTGACTGTACAGAGTTTGTAGTATACCAACTAGAATGTAGCATGGAATGCAGCATGTCGAAGAGTGTCCCAGTGTAACTTACCCCAGTTTCAACGCGACTAGCAGTGCGTTAGGGATAGTGATGGAGTTGGGGGATGGGGGGGGGGGTGAGGGGGAATAGTTCGACTAATCTCATAACGTTATGTCTGGCTAAATCTAGGCACACGAGAAATGTCCTCTGTAAAGAGAATTGTGCAAACACGCAATCATCTTCCAGCCCTTTCTTTCAGCCGTTTGAAGATAACGTTTTGGCATGACGTTAATTAACCACCAATAACTCAAACAGAGTTAGCGACGGACATTTTTTGACCCAGTAAACTTTTAGAATGTTACAGTTGCAGCATGGGATAATACGGATTCATTTCTTAAGGAGGACAAAGTGTGCCACAGCGGCAGGTGTGACAACGTATCGGATCTTAGAATGATCGATTTCACCCACTCAGGCTGCATTGACCGTAAAGCTGATGGCAAACATCCCATGGTTCGGCTGCAAACGGCGCCCCATGATTACGGAGCCACAGTACGGTGAACTGGGACACGCACAGCGCCTGTTGTACTAACTGTTCAGCAGTTCTAGTGGTAATGGACGAGACACAAGGTTCAGCCATAAAAAGGTAAGATTGTGGATATGCCTGATTCTTTGATGTTACTTTGAATACTGTCAAATGTGCCGCTCCATACAAGTACTCCGCTAGGGAGGGGCTACTGTGGTGACTACATTAGACTCGCATTACCTGCCCCTGTGTTTGCTATCACAGGGACTGGCGAACATCCTCTTTCGGAATTGTGGAAGTACGAACAGAACCACGCGCGGTGACGTTTATGCACAACAATAATGTTGCACAAAGTTTTGCAGACGCCGATGACGTTCTCGAATTATTGTGTTGGGAGGTTTGTAACGCCTCTCTTTCTTGTGCTGTTTCTGAGGTATTAAACCATCAGATTGAACGAGTACTGTTACGAGCATCACTAAAAGATCTTGTTTAGTTTTCTTTGGCTCTAAAGCTGAGTAACTGAATGGTATAATTATTCAACTGGTTATTTTGTGATGGCGTTTATTCAACTCATTTATATAAGGTACAATAATAAATGCTGGCCTCATGCCGTAACTGACACTGTGGTTGACAACACCAACTCCCCAAAAGACAGAGTTTCATTGCGTCACACGCTTAATTTACATCATACACATTACGTCACAGACAGACCACTACGACAGACGAGACATTGCGTCACGGCAGATAGAACACAGAGGGGTGAACGAAAACAAACAAAATAAATACAAAGTACTCCAAACTCCATATAAAGCCACTTGACAGCAGTGTTACGTTTGTTAAAATAACTATGTGTGCGTTCAGCATGCGATCGCGCGATTGCTCTAGGTATGAACGTATCAAGCCGAATGCAAAACCGATGATGCCAATAGGTTCGTCTGAACACGATCTAAACAAAACGTAACCGTATTTTTAGCGTTAAATAATAATAATAATAATAATAAAGGGTATTTGTGGCGCCCCATCTCGCAAGAGCTCAGGGCGCGTAAATCCAACTTTTGACTCATTTTAAAGTAACTGTGCAAGCTGATTGGAGGAGGCGGTGGGGGTGGGGTGGAGGGTGGGGGTGCGGTTTCAGTGCTCTAGCTCTACGGATAATCCATACGGACTTTGCGTGTGTTTGTTTGTTTGTTTGTTTGTTTTTGGTTGTTTTTGTTGTTGTTGGTATTTTTGTTTGTTTGGGGGGGGGGGGGGGGGGGTGGTGGTGCAGTTTCGAAGCTCTAACTCTACAGATAATCCATATGGACCTTCGTTTGTTTGTTTGCTTGCTTGTTTGTTTGTTTTTGTTGTTGGTGGTATTTTTGTTTGTTGGTTGGGTGTGTGTGTTTTTGTTTTGTTTTGTTTTTTGTTTTTGCTTTTTTTTGGGGGGTGGGGGGGGTGTTGTTGTTGTTGTTGTTGTTGTTATTTGTTTTGTTCAGTTTTTGGAGGGGGGGGGGGCTGCCTCTATTAACACTGTCAAAGAAACCAGGCAGGGAGTAAAGAACCTGTTGCTACCATTTTTAGGCTCAAAGACCGTTCTGAGCTGTTTTGGTGATGTCTAGCATTACACGAGTAAGACACATACACCAATACATGCACACAGACAGGACTGCGTTCAGCTGCTTGGCGCCAAAACGCAGTAGCCGGTGACAGTGTCGCTGACGACAATCGACAAACATGGCGGGCGTCGTGTACGGACGGTTGACTGACTTTTCCTCGTTCGCACATCCACCAAACGCCAGTGTGTTGCATTCAGAACCATACTAATATCTAAGACAGGCTGCTTTGGGCGGACAGGCGCAAATGACTGTTCCAAGGTAGAATTTTCCAAAACTGAAGCATTGTAATGCCGGTAGGAATGATTTCTTTAAGAAAACCCGACTGAGGTACTATTCTTGTCCTACCATCATCGGCCGCTCCTCAATTTTTAAATAGAAGCAACTCTAAAATTAATGCACAAGAAGTGCTCTCTCTCTCTCTCTCTCTCTCTCTTACTACTACTTTATTATCCCTTTCGGGAAATTCGGGCTGCGTCCCCCGGGGAAGCGCGTCGCCGCGGTGCCGCGTCACCCAATACCGATCCTATATTTTTTAAAAACAATTTTTATTACAATTTTGCAATTTTGCTGGGGGTCCCCGGGGAGGAAAGCCGGAAAACCCGGAGAGAAACTCCCGATGAGCAGCCCAGTAGCCAGGAAAAGCCGGTACATGTATCACATATCACAAGCTCGACCTGGGCTCGAACGCGCGTTTCATCGCCCGGCATGACATTGGTGACGGCCGTTCAGTAGCGCAGCGGCTCAATCCGACGCGCTACCTATTAGGCCACCGCTCTTTACCCTCCCCTGACCCGCACACCTGCCTGAAGTGACACAGCGAACTCTATCACGGGCACACGTTTCACGCATTCGCCAAACTGTTTTGAACGTTGATGTAGGTCAAAGAATACAAATGCACGAAGCCTCAAAATTCCTATAGATTCCCTATTAGCCTCAGGCATAGTTCAACAACAACTGCCATGCACAGATCATTCAAAGGCACGTACCCGGCCGACAGGAGTTAAAAGAAAATAATAAAAATGAATGTCTCGTTTCCGCTCAGGCCTCATTGGAGTAATGCTGTTTCTGTCTAGACCGGGGAGCCGGGGTGGTCGAATGGTAAAGCGTTGGACTTCTAATGCTCGGGTCGTGAGTTCGATCCCGGCTGGGGCCAAATATTTGTGCTGGCTTTTTCATCGTTGCCCCGTCTTTGATATCACCCTATGTGGTGGAAAAGGACGTTAAACCCCCAAACACCCACCCACCCACCCTTTTGTCTAGACCAGAAAGCCACTTCACCCAAATCCACTCAAATGGCTCTTTGCCGGTCTACATGTACACAAAATGTCCCAGCTTCACTGGCACCCGGTCGTGAGTTCGTATCCCGGCTGGGGCCAGATATTTGTGCTGGCTTTTTCATCGTCGCCTCTCTTTGATATCACCCGTATGTGGTGGAAAAGGAAGTTAAAGCCCCAAACACCCAGCCACCTACTAGTACCCCATAACTCGGGAACCAAGCCAATGATACGTCTTGGCTTGGAGTCCATGCCTCTACAGAACCGGTAGGAAACGGGAAATTTGTGGCGACTCAAAACGGTGTCCTTTGTAAAACAAAAGAACAGTCTAGAATGGTCAAGAATAACGTAGCGTTTACGGCAAGCATACTCTGGCAGTAAAACTGACTGTGAATAAATCGCAGCAAGGGCTTGTGTTCCATTCGAGAGGCTAGCCGACGATTTTCCTCGCCATATTTGATTGCGTATTGACAACGTGACACATCACGTGATGTCTAAGCGGTGGCTGTCATTCTTTGCTAGTGGTCACAAACTGGGGTAGCTTCACTAGAACGTTGTTTACAGTTGAGTACATATTTAGTCCAAACTTATTACAAATTGACGTTTGTGTCTTGATGAAACAATACAGTAACAGCATGAGCAAGGACGGTTTGAAAATGCTTGTACAAAAAGAGAAATTGCAAAAGATACTTTTTTGTACTGCTGGTTTAGAAATTGAAGGGAATGTTAACGGTACCAGAGGCATCAAACTTTGAATGGCATGATAGACATTGACAAAACCTGTACTGGCATAACCTGTACTGGTATACTTGTATTCAATTTCCTTGGGTCAAGGTCAAGGCCATTCAAGATGTTTTGTGGAGACTTTAACGTTAGCATTTCCTTGGAAACAACAAACAGCAGCAAGGCACAATGATAGGCAGCAAAGAGACCTATGCAGACATACCCATTTGAGTGACCTTGACTCAAGGTCAAGGTCATTACAGCTGTCTGTTGTGAAATTTTACATTACCATTTGTACAGAAACTACAAAAATTAGAGTTATCAAATTTGGCATAATGATAGTCACTGATAAGCTCTTCACTTACAGATCTCATTTGAATGACCTTGACCCAAGGTCAAGGTCATAGAAGCTGTCCTGGGAAAACTTTTATGTTGCCATTTGCCGTTTTCTTAGGAACTATGAACACAAGACACCTTATTTCGTGATAGCTAGTGATAAGAGCTTTAGAAACATACTCTTTTGAATGACCTTGACCCATCTCACGAGTGATGTTAGTTAGTTAGTTATTTAGGGCTTAACGCCGCGCAAGCAACAAAGGCTAATTCGCGGCTCATGAAAGTCCCTTCCTGCCAGGTCCTACAAAACATAAAAATTCCCACTTTAAAACAAGATGTAAATAAATATGAAAAATCTATCGGGTCTTTAAAAAAAAAAAAAAAAAAAAAAAAGAATGGGTGGTCAGTGAAAGACTGAATGTTTGAAGTCTATAATTTATAGAACAGGTTGACCTCTTTCAGGAAACTGAAGATGCTGTCGGGAGGGACATCCCTGAACAGCACCTTCAGTGAATCTGCACAATAATGTTTGGCACGGATCTCAGTGAGATCCGTACATGAAATTAGGAAGTGCTCAACAGTGAAAGACTCGTGGCATGGGACACACCAAGGGGGATCCTCCCCCTTCAACAGATGGGAATGGGTGATGTAGGTATGCCCAATGTGGAGCCGGCTAAGAACTACCTCCTCGCGCCGATTAGGTCGACAGCGAGGGAGGTTATCACAGATGTTTGGAAGAACTTTGAACAGTTTGTTCTCCGGGAGAGCAGCCCATTGGGTCTGCCACTCCTTTCGAACAAACTCGGAAACTAAAGGTTTAAAATCAGAACAGGCCATGCGCTCATCCTCCACAGGGCCATCGCGAGCAGCATTCGCAGCCCGATCAGCGCACCTGTTTCCTCGAATGCCGACATGACCTGGGATCCAAATGAAAACAATGTCCTTGTTGTCGGCAATCAAGGATGCATGCAGTTCATGGATCAACACCAGAAGCGGGTGATCCAATCTTCTGCCATGCAGAGCCTGGAGAGCCGACAAGGAGTCTGACAAGATTAAAAAATTACAATCAATAGACTGGTATACGTGCCGAAGTGCGAGTAAAATGGCCCGCAGTTCAGCACTGTACACAGAACTACCGTTCGCTAAGCGTCTAGTAAAAACACGACCGTCCATGACTGCAGCAGCCCCAACACGACCATCCTCAGACTTGGACCCGTCGGTAAAGATCCGGCGGAAGCCCGGGAAGTCGGCCAGGATCTGCTGCAGCCCATGAAGATAGATAGTATCTGGGGTCTGATTTTTTTTGTGGATGGTCAGGTCCAGCCTGACCTCAGGGGTGGGAAGTGTCCAGGGAGGGGTGGTTGGAAACAGAGTTTCCTCAACAGTGTCAATATCTATTCCGGCCTCCTGTAAAAGGGGTCGGACGCGGAGGGACAGGGGTTTAGGTTCATTTTTATGAACATCAAAAAGGTCCTCACAGATTGGGTTAAAAACACAGTTATGGGCAGGGTTTTCCGGGTTAGCCTTCAGCTTCAGGGCATAGTTGAGCGTGAGACGAGTGCGGCGGAGCGCCAGAGAGGGTTCACCCGCCTCAGCATACAAACTATGGACTGGGGACGTTCTGAAGGCGCCCAGACAGATACGAAGACCTTCGTGATGAACAGTGTTAAGAAGTTTAAGAGTGGACTTGGATGCAGAGCTATAAACAATGCATCCATAATCCAGCTTGGAACGAACAAGAGCTCGGTATAAACGCAACAGGACGGTACGGTCACCACCCCAGTCGGTGTGACCCACGACCCGAAGGACGTCCAGTGCTTTCATACAAGAGGCTCGCAAATATTTGATGTGGTTAAGAAAGGTGAGCCTACGGTCAAAAATGAGCCCAAGAAACTTCGTTTCCTGGACAACTTTAATAGGGGAACCATCAATAGAAAGATCGGGTTCCGGAAAGATCCCATGGATTTTGGTGAAGTGCATGCATACTGTTTTGGACGGAGAAAACTTAAAACCATTATCAGCAACCCATTTTTTGACACTATTTACACAAAGCTGCAGATGCCTCTCCACCCGGCGAAGCGACTTGCCCTTGACACAAAGGGCGAAGTCGTCAACGAATAGAGAAGCATCTGTTCCTTTAGTTACTGCTTTAACTATATTGTTAATTTTTAGGCTAAAAAGAACAGGGGATAGAATGCTGCCCTGGGGAACACCCATCTCCTGCTCCTGACAGTCTGATAAGGTGGAGCCAATACGGACACGGATAGATCGTCCGGTTAAAAATTTGTTAATAAAAATAGGTAACCGACCCCGGAAGCCCATGTCATGTAAGTCCGACAATATGCCATACTTCCATGTAGTATCATAGGCCTTCTCGAGGTCGAAGAAGATGGCTACTGTGTGTTGTTTATTAATAAAACCGTCCCGTATAAAGGACTCAAAACGAACCAGGTGGTCAACGGTGCTTCGGCCCTGCCTAAACCCGCACTGCAGGTCAGACAGGAGTCCTTCGGATTCAAGAACCCACACAAGACGAGCATTGACCAGCCGCTCCATAGTCTTACAGAGACAGCTAGTCAGGGCGATGGGCCGATAGTTGCCCGGATCATAATGATCCCTCCCAGGTTTAGGAATAGGAACCACCACCGCCTCACGCCATGAGGGCGGGAAGGCGCCAGTTGTCCAAATATGATTAAAAACAGAGAGAAGGACAGAAAGAGCTTCCTCGGGAAGATGCGTTAGGAGCTGATAGTGGACAGTGTCCAAACCAGCAGCAGAATCGTTACTCTTCTGCAGAGCCTGCTGAAGTTCAGCTAAGCTAAACAGAGAGTTGTAAGGTTCAGAGTTTGTGGAGTTAAAATTACAAGGGGAAGATTCCTTCAGTTGTTTAAGTTTCTGGAAAGAGGAAGAATAATGATCGGATGAAGAGTTGTGCGACAGGGTTGACGCCAACAGGTCAGCAACGGCTTTCCTGTCGGTGACAAGCCTATCACCCACTCTAAGATGACAGATAGAGGAGGTATCGGCTTTGCCTTTAATTTTACGTATAGCCTTCCAAATTTTCTGCGAAGGCGCCTTGGAGGACAGGCTAGAAATAAACTGTTTCCAGGACAACCTTCGCTGCTGTTTATAAATGAAGCGAGCTTTCGCTCGGTACATTTTGAAAGAGAGGATGTTTGCCTGGGAGGGGCACCTGAAGGCTCGTCTTTGTGCACGCTTGCGATCTTTCTGCGCATTTTTACACACATCATTAAACCAGGGGACTTTGGGACCTTTAGCGAATGACGAGGTTTTTGGGATGGCATCATTGGCCACATCAATCAAGATTTTAGTGAAAGTGGAGGCAGGATCCTCCGAAGACATTACCTCCTCCTCGGTCAGACGTGACTGGCAAGAGGCACTGAACATATCCCAGTTTGCCTTCCTCAAGTTCCAACGATCCACTGTTGCGTCCTCCTCGCTGCTGGCGGTCGACAGGACGACCGGGAAGTGGTCGCTACCACACAGGTCGTCGTGGACACGCCACTCAAAATCCAGGACGAGGGAAGGATCACAGACAGATAGATCGAGGACTGAAGAAGTACCAGTTGCTGGATGAAGGTAAGTAGGAGAGCCAGTGTTTAAGACGCAGAGGTCAAGCGAGGAAAAGAGATCCTCTAGAATCTGACCCCTATCGTTTGAGTGGTCGCTGCCCCAGAGTGGAGCATGACCGTTGAAATCCCCAAGCAGAAGAAAGGGGCGGGGAAGCTGGTCAATAAGAGAGTTAAGGTCTCTCGGGGACATACGTTCGGACGGTGGCAGATAAATGCTGCACACCGTGACAGACTTGTGTAAAGAAATGCGGACGGCAATGGCTTGCAACTGGGTATTAAGATGAATTGGGCTGTGTAGGATGTCTTTACGAATTAAAATACCAACGCCACCATGAGGCCTTTCCGAAGAGGACCCCTGGTGGACAAATTTAAAACCAGTAAAAGATGCGGGGGATGATTCCTGAAGAAAGGTCTCCTGAAGGGCCACCACACCCGGCTTAAGCGAATTCACTAAGATCTTTAATTCTTCAAAATTTGCCCGAAAACCTCGACAATTCCAATGCACTAATGTAGCCATTTTAAAAATTAAGATGAAAACCGTGCACAGCAACAAAGGCTATGTCGCGGCTGATGACTTCGATGGGGAACTGGTGGGCGACGGGGGCAGGGGGTGGGACTCAACTGTGACCACCTCCATATCCTCTAGGACTAAAAAGGGGTTGGTCAACAGAACACCCTGATCCCCCTTCTGGACCCTCGCTGAAAGCGGGCCCCAGGGCTTTTTGCTTTTGGTGTTTTTAGCTGGCTTGGGGGGTAGGGGGGGACGGGAGGGGGTGGCGCGCTGGGACTGGGTTCGAGACCCCGCGCCTTGGGCCTGGGAACCGGCGGTGTCAGCTGGCCCTGATCCCAGCCTGACACCATGGGCTGGGGGGGTGTTAGCCATCTGAGAAGATGGGCGTGAGATGGTCTGGGAGCTTGACTGGGAGATGGTCTGTGAGGTGACATGAGGTCCAGACGAAGTCCTCCGAGGAGCTAAAGGCCTCGCCTGGAATGTGAAAGAGGGCGTCTCCGTCTGGCACTCAACGGAGCGCATCTGAGGCTTTGCCCTGACAGCGGAAGCATACGAGGTGGAACTGGTGGAAGGGGAGGTTCCTGAGGCAGCAGCTGCAATCTTACGGGCTTCGGGGAAAGAAACCCTTTGCTCCGCTCGAATGCGCTGAATGGCGCACTCCTCCTTCCAACGAGGACAATCCTTTGATGATGAAGGATGGCTGCCCTCACAATTGACGCACTTGGGGCTGGCCGTACAAGCCGAACCCTCGTGGTCAGTGGCACCGCATTTAAAGCATGCAGCAGCACGCTTGCAACTCGAGCGTCCGTGTCCATACCTCTGACACTGGAAGCAGCGCAGAGGCAGAGGGATAAAGGTAGAAACTTTGACATAGTAAAAGCCTGCCCAGATACGCTCAGGCGCTTTGGGAAGACCAAAAGTGAGAATGATGGTTGGAAGGCGGACCTGCTGGCCGTTCCTAGTACCAGTGAAGCGCTTAACGCTGGTCACTCCCTGTGACTTTAGCTCCTTGATTAGCTCTGCGTCATCGAGCTCAGCCAGTGACTCATCCCTCCTCTAGTCTACACTTGTTAGATTTGTTTTGAAGGTTTCGAGGGAGGTTGACTGGCGGAGCGAAAGAGGCAGAGAATTCCAGGCTTCTGGACCAGCGTAGGAGAAGGCTCGAGAGCCAACAGAAGAAAGTTTAGTACGTGGGATTCTGAATATCAGGGTATTGGATGAAGACCGGAGGGAACGTGACGGAGTGTAGAGTTCCAGCAAATCAGACAGGTAGGATGGGGCGTAGTTATGGATGCACTTGTAGCAGAGGGTGCAGATCTTGTATTTAATTCTTTGAGAGAGTGGAAGCCAATGCAGAGAGCAGAGTGCACGAGAGATGTGGTCGGACTTTTTCAAGCGAAGGACAAGGCGGGCAGCAATGTTCTTGTTACAAGGCTTCACAAAACAGTTAATTAGTATTGCGTGACATTCTCTGGGACGGGATGTCTCCTTTATGTGGACCCTCCAACAGATGTGTATATGATTACGTTTTTCCACGAGCGACTGATCAATACATGCCGTGCCATGCTCATGATTCTGCTTGTTTTCCTGACACAGCTGTTGTAACACGATGAAAGAAATGTTAGTTAGTTAGTTTTTTTAGGGCTTTACGCCGCGCAAGCAACAGAGACTATTTCGCGGCCAATGAAAGAAATGAGAGACATACAATACAGTATGATGCAAATAATAAACACTGATTTGGTGAAGCGAATATATATGCATGAGTGGTTTGATGTGTCTGCCTGCTGCAATATCAATAATATAATGTAATGTAATACAGCACTGTGTGATGTCAACAAGAGGGCTGGTGGGCAGGTGTGTGGGAGTTTAAAGTCTCAATACGTACTACAGGCATACAACAGCGTGTGGAAACTTGTCATCAAAATAATGCGCTGAATCTGCGCGTCAGAACCAGTCACTTGGGTCACAGTATAGCATCTGAGGCCACTGTGGTGACCCTGGCCATCGTATAAGTTGCTCTACCAATACTGAGCAGGCGACATAATTTGGTTGCGGACTGAGGACAGCTAGGCGGCACTGATTGGTTGCTATTTTTATCAGCTTTTTCGAGTCCCAGTCTGTTCAAAAATGGACCGTAGGCTCAAAGAAAGTCGTATTTCTCCACCGTTGGAAGCCACTAAATGACGAAAACGGCCAGATCAATGCCTTCTATCTGGCAAACAACCTTAGAGCTTTGAAAGTGGCAGTGTTCCATCTCAGCGGCGTTACCAACAAAAAGGCTTTGACGCCCTTTTCCACCACGTATGGATGACATCAAAGACGGGGCAAGGAGGAAATGGCCAGCACAAATATTTGGCCCCAGCCGGGATTGATGTCAGCAAGAGATACATTAATGAAGTAACATGAAAGAATATAGAACATTTTTCGGGCGAGGAACAGCTTTATGGGATGGGATGAGGCAGATTTTGCTGGGCGCAGCGGCAAGTTACAGTGATACAAAACATTACTGTGACGTTTCTCCAGACAATACATACTTTCACGCATACAGTAACAGAATCTGCGTCATAGACATCTTACGTGCACACTATGCTTCTGCGTTCTTTTTGGTGGAAGTTGTGCGACGTGTGTGTGTGGATGTATCACTGGATGTGTGTGTGTGTGTGTGTGTGTGTGTGTGTGTGTGTGTGTGGACGGGTGTAATGATGGCTATCTAGTTGGAGGGCTTTTTACTTTGAGATGAAATGGATCTTCTACAGAGGTAGTTTTCACGATTTTTCACTTGCCGCTTTTTTAGAAGCTACCATTAAAACCAAACATGAACAGGACAATTGTTCAGTGACTCCACAATCCTAATACTATAATTCCTCAAGAATAACTTCACAAAATCAGAACAAAGGTGTGTTGCTGTTGCTTGTAGAACTAGAAGATGCAGATTGGTGAGCTTTGTTTTCATTAGACTACAGTTGTGGTTGAGGCTACATTTGCTGAGACATTCATATTCACAGAAATTTACAGTATTTCATAGGTAACCGAAACTCATGGACAAAAGGAGGCTTTGTGACTTAACAGGGTATTATAAAGCAGCCTACATAAGTCATTTTCCTGATTATAATTGGATATATGAAGTAAAGCACTTACTTCTACTTTTGTGTTGGGGCATGGTCCTCATCCTGTAACAGAATGACATCACAATAAACACTGCATACATCTGTGCATACATCAAATGCAGATCAATACCACTTCAATTCAGGAGAGGGAAAAAATTCTAGTGGATGAATCTCCTGAAAGTTACACTACACATTCACCTACACATTTTCAGCTTGTCTGTCTGATGCATGGCAGTTGTTCTAGATAAGTAATGGACAGCTCCCATTCTGCAGAGAAACAACCAAGTTCAAAGACCACTAACTAACTGACTTACAAGTGCTCAAGCAATAGTAAATAATGTGTGTAAATGTACACAAAGATAACAGTTACTTTAACAGAAAAAGCACCGCACCACCTGTACCACACACCATACCTTCCATGAGACATCAGTGTCAGTGAATCCACTTATTCCCATCATCTTCATCCTTGGTCAACAGTTCTCCCCAGTTGTGATGTCATGGTCAGTTTGGGTGCCACTTACTGTGGGTGATTGAGAGCCTAAAGCTGGTAAAAGAATGATTTTTTAGTTGATTGGTAAACATAACAATAACATTGCCTTAGTAACTCATTAATCACAAAGTCTTATAAAATTCATACATACATGTATATACCAGTTCTTGTACACAAGCACATCATAAAAAAATTCCCCACAATTTAAAAACAACAACAAACAAAAGACAAAACCCCTTCCATGCTTCCGTGGTCTAGATCTATACATGTACTTGATTTCTTACCAAAACAACCCACAACAACCCAGCTGAGTCCGACCAGCAGTATCAAGTAGTAGTAGTGCTGAATCTTGACTAATCGACTCTAAATTTGTTTTCAATCACTGAGCAGATGCCAAATCACCACCTTCCGGACCCCCCTCTCTTTTTGCGCTTATTGTGAAATGGTTCCCGACTGATTCTACATGTTTCTGCGTTTACGCTGAATAGCTGTTTGCAAAGTACTAGAAGTCAAGTTTCAGTTGCGTCACTGACTGGTTACACATTATTACAAGCCTGGAAAGAGCGCTGGAAGTCAGGTGGTACAGCCGTCGATTGCGCCACTATCAGGAGGAGAATACTTTGTTCTCGTGTGCTAGTTCTACTTCTCATGTGGTGTATCAGTACGTTTCCTACTTTTTAACCTGTCAGAGATAATTTTAAATTAGCGTAACAGAAGTTTGCCGACACGGAACGGTTTGCGACGTACTCCGCTTCACAGAAAAGAAGTTTATTATCTACTCATGATTACACTAAACAAAGACAGCAATCTTACAGTCACATACCCTATCATTGTAGAAGATGCAGACATTTCTTGTAAACGTCACCGATGCAAATGTTCCTCAATTTTCACCAAAACATAAACTGCAGCTCGGGAGCGTTGCAAAACTGCCACCATTTTTAGTTTGTCTCGGTCGGCCACAACAGGAAAGGGGCGGGGCCTCTGCTGATAGACTCGAAACCAAGGTCAAATCAGCGAAAACGAATTTTAGCCTCTAGCCATTTTCAGGGCCACTCGCCATCCGCGAAAAGTAATTTGCCCCCAATATTATGGGGTATGAGCATATAACGGTACCAGTTGCTATGCTCTTGCCATCACAGTTTTCACTCGCCCAGGAACACCTAGTTTGGAACTGTGGCTAAAGGTACGAGCTCGACCTCTTAGCCACGTGACTGGGGTTACCTACCCCACTGGCACCTTGCCTCGTCTTGCCACTCTCTGGGGCACAGAGTCTTTCAGTGGAAAGTACCTCTGTGCACAGTGGGGAAATGGCGCTCACTGCGCTACCGTGACGGGCCTAAATTGTCTCGGTGCTCTCAAACACAAGGGCGCGCACTATGTCATCCTTGACCAGCTTTGAACCCAGAGGGATCCTCAATGGCGCACGTGATGGCAGGCTGTCTTCAGAGTGAAAGTAGGCGTGTTTCTGAATCAGAGACATACATAACATGTCTCTGTCTGAATGGACAGATCTATTATTACATTCAGTCCTAGAGCACGGGTGTGTGTAATCGTCTCTTATTCCACCACAAGGCAGGTACGTGATCGTCTGCACCGTGCAATAATACTTGCCTGCAGAGTGCAACACCTTGGCTAGACTCCAGAGTGCAGTCCCTTTTCGGCGGGGCGTGAAAATGTGACTGCTTACACCCAGCGCCATTTTTGAAAATGGCGAATTTTTTTTAGAAAAGCAGAGACTTGTGTGTCATATGATTCGATTTGAAACGAAGTCTTGAATATCCGACCACTTTTCGTTTGGGCAAAATCTTTGCCAGCGGACAATTATTGTTGCGCTTTGATGGCACTGTTTACGTGGTACACTGATCCAACAGGATGTGAGTAAACGGCAAGGGGGTTGCACTCTGACAGGCAAGGGTGTTGCACTCTACAGGCAAGTATTATTGCACGGTGCAGACGATCACGTACCTGCCTTGTGGTGGAATAAGAGACGATTACAAAAGCATACACACCCGTGCTCTAGGACTGAATGTAATAATAGATCTGTCCATTCAGACAGAGACATGTTATGTATTTCTCTGATTCAGAAACACGCCTACTTTCACTCTGAAGACAGCCTGCCATCACTTGCGCCATTGAGGATCTCTCTGGGTTCAAAGCTAGTCAAGGATGACATAGTGCGCGACCTTGTGTTTGAGAGCACCGAGACAATTTAGGCCCGTCACGGTAGCGCAGTGAGCGCCATTTCCCCACCGTGCACAGAGGTACTTTCCACTGAAAGACTCTGTGCCCCAGAGAGTGCACCTTGGCCTGTCAGAGTGCAACCCCCTTGTCGTTCACTCACATCCTGTTGGATCAGTGTACCACGTAAACAGTGCCATCAAATCGCAACAATAATTGTCCGATGGCAAAGATTTTGCCCAAACCAAAAGTGGTCGGATATTCAAGACTTCGTTTCAAATCGATTCATATGACACACAAGTCTTCGCTTTTCTAAAAATAATTCGCCATTTTTTAAAATGGCGCTGGGTGTAAGCAATCACATTTTCACGCCCCGGCGAAAAGGGACTGCACTCTGGAGTCTACACCTTGGCCTGTCAGAGTGCAACCCCCTTGCCGTTTACTCACATCCTGTTGGATCAGTGTACCACGTAAACAGTGCCATCAAATCGCAACAATAATTGTCCGCTGGCAAAGATTTTGCCCAAACCAAAAGTGGTCGGATATTCAAGACTTCGTTTCAAATCGATTCATATGACACACAAGTCTTCGCTTTTCAAAAAAATTTTCGCCATTTTTAAAAATGGCGCTGGGTGTAAGCAGTCACATTTTCACGCCCCGCCGAAAAGGGACTGCACTCTGGAGTCTATCGTCTTGCTACTCCCCCCCCCCTCCCCCTCCCCGGCATGCACCTTGCCCGACCACATGCAAAAATCATGAAAATCACGCTTTTTCGTTACAACAAAAATCACTACTGACAAACAACTGAGCACGCTCACAAAAAGCCGAACTAAACAAACGCTGCACTTGACCCCACTCCTTACGCCTTGCTCTTAAAAGAAGAGCACTTTTTTTCTGCTGCATTCATAAATATCCCGGCGTTAACCAGGCCCGGGAACTGCCCCCCCCCCCCTTCACCCCCCTTCCCCTTACTGGGCCCAAAGCAAGCCCGTTCTGGGTAGGAGCCGAGCTAGGTCAGAAAAATCTCGCTTGCCTCAGCTGGGACTCGAACCCGGGCCTCCCGGCCCATGATCCGGAGTGCCGACCACTACACTAAGGAGGCCGGTGCACATCGTTATTATTTTTCTTATCGATCAGGTCACAGGATGGTGTCGAGGGTCAGGACTACAAGGTCAGGCTGGAGGACGCACGGTGCCCTGGACTGGATGTTGCTAACGGCGACGAGGAGGACAAGGCGTCAAACTCACCGTTGCCTCTGACGCCAGAGGAGCCGGATATGATGTACACACTGGGGGACACGGTTCCGCTGCCTCTCTGTATCCTACTTGGCGTGCAGGTACCCTTGTAAACCCCCCCCCCCCCCAAAAAAATAAAAAATAAAAAATAAATAAATAAATAAAAATAAATAAATAAATAAATAATAAAAAAGAAGAAAAAATTGAAAAATATATTTTAAAAGAAGACTTTTTTTTTTGGTTGCTTCTTTTTACAAAACCAGTTGCCTTCGCACCTGACATGCATGACATAACATACAGTCAGCTCGCCATTTTCGGGCTTTGGGACAACAGAGGGACTCTCTCTCTCTCTCTCTGTGACTCTGTGAGTGTGTGTGTGTGTGTGTGTGTGTTTGCCACGGTGTGTATGTGTGTGTGTGTGTGTGTGTGTGTGTGTGTGTGTGTGTGTGTGTGTGTTTGCCACGGTGTGTATGTGTGTGTGTGTGTGTGTGTTTGCCACGGTGTGTGTGTGTGTGTGTGTGTGTGTGTGTGTGTGTGTGTGTGTGTGTGTGCTGAAAATACTGTATCTACCTTAGTTCCAGATCTACTTGTCAGCGCCAGGCCTCACATTCGGTTCTGCTACGTTGAAGTCATCTAGAATTAACGAATAAATCATTCACATTTCACACTATTTTTTTTTTTATTTTAAATTTTTGACAGCACTTCCTGATGTCGTTCCTAAGCACCCCTCCCTTGCCCCTCTTCCTGTCCGGCCCTCTGTGTATGGCTGGAGACGAGGTGGGAATCAGCGAGCTCATTGGCGTCAACATCGTGTCAGCCGGCATCGCTACTCTCATGCAAACAACGCTAGGGGTCAGGTACGTCTGATGGTGCATTTGGTAATTCAGTCGGGGGGGGGGGGGGTGTTTGGGAGTTTGACGTCCTTTTCCAACACGTAAGGATAATATCAAAAACGGGGCAACGATGAAAAGGCCAGCACAATATTTGGCCCCAGCCCGGCCGGATTCGAACTCACGACTCGAGCATTGGAAGTCCGAAGCTCTACCATTCGGCTATCCCAGCTCCCCCGGTCAGTCAGACCCCAACGATTTTCGGCGATAAATCTTTCGTACACCCATCAAAGAGTAAAAAAACAAAACAAAAAAAACTTTGTTGCAGACTTCCCATTGTGCAGGGCAATTCCGTTGCTTTTCTGGCTCCAACCCTGGCCATCTTGTCCTTACCACGCTGGCAGTGTCCGCCAGTAGTCACGGTGAACGACACTGATGCAGGACTTGCAACCTTCCTTAACATCACAACGGGTGACCTATGAAACGCAAAGAGAGAGAGAGAGAGCGCGCCTGATACACACACTTTCCTACCTATTCAAGAAGGTCAGAATATGGGCAAAAAGTGGATGCTCAGTAGGGCGAGAATATTCCCCTTCCAGACCAGTTCAACAGATTTATAAGAAGATAAAAGGGCGAGGGAGAGAGAGGAGAGTGAGAGAGAGAGGTAATATTCTGACCTTTCGAGGAGGGTTCTTTTGATCATATTCTGGCCTTGTTGAACAAACTCTCAGTGTTTGTATCGGTTGGAGAGAGAGAGAGAGAGAGAGAGAGAGAGTGTTAAAAGTTGCTTGTGATGTCACTAAATATGGCATGTGGCTGCCAGACTATCTTTGAAACCAAAAATGATCATCAATTCGGCTACTGCTGTAACATGCCAGATGAACTTCCGGCCAGCACGAATGACACCGGGGCACTTCCTGCCTTAAGCTGCATTGACCCGGGGGACTTTATGCGAACGCATAAAGCACCCCGGGTCAATGTGGCTTCAATCCAGCCCCAAGCTGGAGATGCACCAGGGTAATTAACGCTGAGAAATTCCTATACTTATCATTCATACTGTTAGTGAAAGTACCGGTGTGAGACACAACAGTATGAATGAAAAGCATAGGAAATTTTCTTATCCACAGGAAACGGAAGCAGTCTTTTTGTACTGACGGGCAGCGCGGAACATAAGACAATATGGCAGTCGAGACTAGCAGAGGTTCGTATGTTAATATCAGCTGGTGTTAGGTTTTTGTTCCTTTGCTTTAGAGCCACAGGACAGCTTCCATCTTCTGTTCACTGGTGTCGAATTAACTGACTTCTGTATGTGTCTTCCTTTCAAATTCAATTCTCATTCAAAAATACTTTTTAGGCCATTATATAACAGGTATAGAAAATGGTAAATCGTCTTTGGACTCACAGCTAGAAACAAAATAAGAATGAAAAATTTAAGATGCTACATCCATAAAAACAACATAAAAATTGGTATGGCATGTGCAATAATTAACTGAACAAAATCACAACAAATCCATCCCACACAATCACAGTCAAAACACATTACAAAATCACAGTCCCTCGCAGCATTCCATGAATTATCCGCCCTCCCCCCCCCCCCCCCCCAGCCTCTCTCTCTCTCTCTCTCTCTCTCTCTCTCTCTCTCTCTCTCCTACAAAAATCCAAATTAAGGAACTAAAAATAGAAATTAAATACAAATATATGCAATAACAATTAAACCCTAAATGATAATTAACTTGCAAACAACACATGTATCACTATACATCTTCCTTTATTTCCGCCCGTAAAACTTTGTATTTGCCTAGGCTAAATGAATTAAATGAAAAACTAGTATAAAAATTAAACGTAAGGTAATTAGAGAAGAGCAGCGTTTGACTTCAGATAATGTCCACTAAGTAGCCTATTACCTTCATCATCATCATCTCATTTACCTCTGGTAGTGATGATGATGGTGATGGTGATGATGATGATGATGATGATGATGATGATGATGATGATGATGCAGGTGAACGGTGCCATCCTGGTGGCGGCACTGCTGCAGGTGGGGCTAGGGTTCAGCGGTGTGCTGGGAGCCATGCTGCGTTACATGGGGCCTCTCTGCATCGCCCCCACCATAGCGCTGATTGGGCTGTCGCTGTTCGAAGCAGCGGCTCAGATGGCAGCTGGACTGTGGTGGATAGCAATCCTGTACGTGGTTGCTGTAAAAGGATTACTGTAGTGTCTAGTCTTTTGTTTGGTTTATTGTCTACATTGTTTAAGAATGATTACGTTGAATGTCTAACACGCCACGTAAGGTACAAGAGGACGTCAACGCGGAAAAAAGAGAAAAAAAAGTCCAACGCGGAAAAAAAGAAGAGAAAAAAGTCCCTAATGGTAGACTCCCTTCCGGGTCAGTTTCAGTTCATTTCAATGCAATACAATCTTAACTGTCTGATGGAAATCAGATATGTTTCTATGGCTCCTTTAAACAGGGAACAATTAATACCAGATTTTCAAACTAAAAAAAAAAGGATCTTCATAAACTTAAAACAAATACAGACAAAAAGTAATGTAATCTCTCTTTCCGCATCTCCCCCCCCCCCCGCCACCCAAACACACCGCCCACCCCCCCCCCCCCCCACCCCGCCGCCACCCAAACACACAAGACGTCAACGCATTACAACCGCACGGTATGAGCAGTCGGCTCAGCCATATCATGGACTGCATTTGTTTTCGTGTGTGTGTGTGTGTGTGTGTGTGTGTGTGTGTGTGTGTGTGTGTGTGTGTGTGTGTGTGTGTGTTTACAGGACAGTGATACTAGTGGTGGTGTTTTCTCAGTGTCTGGACCGCGTGTCTGTCCCCATACCATGCTTCTCCAGAAGGGGCCACGGGGTACAACGCACGACCTTCCGTTTGAAGCTCTTCGCTTTGTTCCCTGTAAGTCAGAAAGCACAGAGTCATTACCAGTATGAATATGTATTTTTGCCAGAGCCCCTCCGGAAAGTTTCCAACATCCAATCATCTACAAGTCCTTAAAACTCGTCTTTTCCACTTAGACTGGCTGACAGTTCCAAATACAGCAAAAACACCTCTTCCTCTTTATCCATCTGCTGTTGTCTCCAGTTCCAAATACAGCAATCCCACCTCTTCCTCTTTATCCAGCTGCTGTTGTCTCCAGTTCCAAATACAGCAAAAACACCTCTTCCTCTTTATCCATCTGCTGTTGTCTCCAGTTCCAAATACAGCAATCCCACCTCTTCCTCTTTATCCAGCTGCTGTTGTCTCCAGTTCCAAATACAGCAAAAACACCTCTTCCTCTTTATCCATCTGCTGTTGTCTCCAGTTCCAAATACAGCAATCCCGCCTCTTCCTCTTTATCCAGCTGCTGTTGTCTCCCCCCCCCCCCCCTTTTTTGTGTTTTTTTTTTTTGTGCTATTTTTTCAAAGCGCATCGAACATCAAACGGTCTAGTTCCATCTTTGCCAAGCCAACTTAAGTTTTGGAACAGTTTCGCTCGTGAGTGCGCCTGTACGCTCGAAATACTCTTATCTTGATGATTGGTACAGCTCAAAATGCGATACAGTTTTGTTTATACTTGGCGAAATCGGCAGAACATTCAAATTCTACGTCTGTTGTTACACTACTGGAGCGCTCAGTGTGGTCGCCGCGTCAGAGAGTACGCTTCTGTTGGCTCCGTTCCAGCATGACAGACGCTGTTACTGTCCGGGTGTCTAAGTGTTGTGATGATAGATACTACGAAAAGAGCTCAGAACAGTCTGTGAACATAAATAATGTTAGCATTAGTCTCTTTAAATTTCCCTACGGAGTATCTCTACGCTTTGTAAGTGGACTTTGGATTTGGTTGGAATATTATGTAGTTGAACGTGGGACAGAACAAAACAAACACCGATCGTAGAAGACACCAAGAAGAGGAAATGGGGGTGGATTGGCCACACAATGCGCAAAGCACCTTCAAACGTCACCCGGCAGGCATTGGATTGGAACCCCCAAGGAAAACGAAAAGTTGGCAGACCCAGGCAGACTTGGCGAAGAAGCACGGACGCTGAAGTGAAGGCAGCCGGAATGATATGGGCCGAGATGAAGAGGATCTCCCAAAGCCGTGTCCGTTGGAGGAGTGCTGTTGTGGCCCTTTGATCCCGAGCGGAGCCAGAGGCATATCTCCTAAGCGCCCACGCAAGAATCACATCCTGAAAAATTTTCATCATCATTAGCTTGCTTTACGTCCTATGGCTTTTCGTCACAGCACTAGACAGCACTAAACAGCACTATTATGCAACCTCGCGGCCAGCAGTCCGCCCCGAGAGACGGCGCAACGTGCCGTCATATTGCATCACACACCGGCGAGCGGTCGAGGCTAGCCAGCGCAACATGACGGCACGTTGCATCACACTCAGACTAGCGTCGACTCTAGCCAGACAGCCAGACAGCACGTGAAGTTCGCACCCTCTTGTGAATACCGCGGTCACTGGCTTGTTCGGGTATTGGCCACGTAATAGCTAACGGCACACCGATGGGTCCCGTTACAACTTGCCCCAACCACTTCCCACTGGAGTGAGGGTGGTAGGCGACAAGAGGCAAGTCCCGTTACCAACGAGCATGTGAAACCACATGTAACTGACCATGAGGGGCGACTGTGTGTGTGTGTGTGTGTGTGTGTGTGTGTGTGTGTGTGTGTGTGTGTGTGTGTGTGTGTGTGTGCTTTTTGACTGTTTCTTGCTCACTCCAGTGTTATGGACAATATGTCTGAACAATTAAAATGTCTGACTCTCTCTCTCTCTCACACACACACACACACACACACACACACACTGTAATGCGATCTACTTCTTTGTATACCAGATATTTATAGTACCCATGCACGAAAGAAAGTTCTTTTGCCTGTGGTTAACCTGAACTGTGGTGTCAAATTAGTGATACTGTCAATGAGGATCTGTGTGCATGCGGTGGAGGTGTAGGCATATCTAATTATCTGACGCCTAATAATATTATTTCACAACTACCAGAACTGACTTTGACACTATCAAGTCAATTTGTCTCGACTCGGGCTGTCATGCAACTCGTCACTCGTATCGCCGCTATCATCAAAGAAGCCGAAATCCAGACAAAGCATGGGCTGGCGACTGACAACTGAGGCGCCGCCAACTGGCCGCAAAGGACGTGTCATTTTTCACATACCTGTTTCACAGACCCGGAACTTACAGCAGCAATACACAAGAAGAACATCTGCATTCGGGCGGCAATGTCTTTGTTCAGCCCCTTGTCCAGTCAGTTCATCGGCTAGTGTGTTGGATATTGGAAACGGGTACGTGAAAAACGGCATGTACCCGTGGAAATGGTCTGGCCAGTCAGACAGCGTTTTTCAATCAAAGGAAGCTACCCAGCCTACGTAATCAAAGGAAGCTACCCAGCCGGTAGCGCTCCACGGCCGAGTTGAGTGGCAATATGGGATGGAGAGAGACTGATTATGTAATCTGCGTAACCCGTTAGACGGTGAGCTACAGGACTTTGCACAGCGGCGAAGCGCCGTTGCCACTCAGTCAGGTCAATACACAAGACTGCCCTGAGCAGGCCAAGGGATTACGAGAGATTATGCAACGTACTACGTGCAGGTGGTCCTCGAGCGTGGAAAACAGGCCTCGTTGAAACTGCCCACGCCTTGCGTAATAGTGCTGTTGAGTGCTGTCTAGTGCCGTTTAGTGCTGTTGTGAATTTCGGTAAGTCTTGTCATATAGTGTGGGCAGGGGGTGGGGGTCCGCGGGCAGTTAGGAGATAAGCATATAAGCATGCAGTTGAACAAAGAAGAACGAAGATAATCACGGCCCTCCGTTGTAAACTGTTGTTATCATTGGCATAGGTGGAAGCCATGCTTTGAGATGCTGTAACTCTACATTTGTCTTAGTCGTAGGATGTTAGACACCACTGAAACAGCCGAGGACGATCTATGAGCCTAAAGACTGTATATGTCGAAAGATAGGAGATAGAAAGGTGTGGTTTTGCCTTTCACGATGCTTTCGTTTGCATGAAGGTGTTGCTGGCTGTCGTGATCAGCTGGCTGCTGTGTCTCGTCCTCACTCTCACTGACGTGTTACCACGTGACCCTGAGGAGTGGGGCCACGCCGCGCGCACAGACACCAACCAGCGTGTACTTCAGCAGGCACCTTGGGTCCGCATCCCTTATCCAGGTAACATTTTTTTTTTAACCCAGAGCAAGCATATTAGGCCAATCAGAAAAATGGTTCAAACTTTGCTACAGCCGTTTAAAGGCTCCTACAAACTTTGAGTTTCACACATCAGCTAAGAAAGCAGTCGGTCAAGTCACTCACATACAGGCTATCACAGTTAAGTTTGAAACACAGTTTGAACACTTTTTTAAATCCAAAAAGCATCTGGTAGATCGGTGGTCCGGGCGACCCTCACATATTCTCGAGGGCTGCCCGAGCTAGTAGATCGGTAACTGACAAACTGCCGCCTGTAAGGAAACGAAGCTTGTGGGCCCTGGCAACAGTGTATTGGGGATGCTGGGAAGGCCCATAGCAACGGGTATATACAGCCTATCTGTGTGTTGGCAAGTGACGTTCCATGGGAGACAGTTCCATTACACCCCGGAACTGTTTCGAGCAGTTCCATTGCACCAAGGAACTGTTGCCTTTGGATGTATAACTAGATGTTTGTGTGACAAGTCCATCACAGTCAAGGATCAATCAGAGGCTTCCCGGTCTCACTGGACTGAATCGTGTTCAACTGGACTGTTCGCCTGTTCCCTTAAGATAGTTGTCCCCCCCCCCCCACCACCACCCCTCAGCCTCCCCGTTAGGGCCGCCTCCGATCACTCTTCGAATGTAGACGTTAAACCCTGCCTTACCTATCTTCCTACCTTGGCAAGTGATGCGGATGGCTCTGTTCTGTCCGCCCATAGGAGAGTGACAGTCGACCTTCACTGAACATTGTGCTGATGTAACTGTAATGGACATACACGCAGACAGAGGAGGACTGAGGAGCAAAGAGAATGTACACAGCACTGATATGTTTTGTATGCATATTGCAGGTCAGTGGGGCGTGCCCACAGTGACAACCGCTGCGGTACTGGGCATGATGGCCGGGGTCCTGGCCTCCATCTTGGAGTCAGTTGGCGACTACTACGCATGCGCTCAGGTGTCAGCCGCCCCTCCCCCTCCGCATCATGCTGTAAACAGAGGTAAATAATAATAATAATAATAATGCTTTATCTAATTCCTCGGCTCATAGCCCCGTGAACTAAACCCAACACGAAGGGCTGATTACGTAAATCACGCGCATTCACTAACACCGTTGTACTGGACATCAGCACATTAACGACATTGGCGATACGAGGCTTCAGCTGGGGGGAGGAGGCCGGGGAGGGTGGGGGGGGGGGCAGAATACTTGGAGAGATCCTTGGCGAATGACTGGTGGCGCATACTTGCAGGGGTGTCGCTGGCTCTGTAAACGTGGTAGAGCGATGGGGGTGGAGGGGGGGGGGTGAAAGACGCTCAATTAAAAAAAAAATTACGCTACTGAAAACAAATTGCCCAAACTGGGATAATGAAGATATATTGAATTACATTGAATTGCGTTGAATTGAATTGGGGGGACGGGGGTAGTGTAGTTTTGCATTTTTGTTGAGCCAAAGCTTTTTCTGCTTTTTCTTTTTTTCCCCAAGCGGTATAGCGGGCGGTTGTAGGGCAGAGACGCCCCTGATTCGACTAGTTCGGGCTAACCCTCTTTGACTGAAAATCCTCGGGTAAAACGAGAGAGTTCCCCGAACTAATACTCGAGGTCCGAAACTCGGAAGCGGGACTCAAACCCCTGACCTCTCGCATTTATTTTATTTTATTTTATCTTATTTTCTTGGTTTGCCTTTGTGTTTTGCTTCACTTTTATATGAAGTGCACCATAACTCTGTGTGTGCGTGGGGAGCCGGGGGGGGGGGGGGAGGTGGTCGAATGGTAGAGCGTTGGACTTCTAATGCTCGGGTCGTGAGTTCGATCCCGGCTGGGGCCGAATATTTGTGCTGGCTTTTTCATCGTTGCCCCGTCTTTGATATCACCCTATGTGGTGGAAAAGGACGTAGAACCCCCAAACACCCACCCACCCACCCTGTGTGTGTGTGTGTGTGTGTGTGTGTGTGTGTGTGTGTGTGTGTGTGTGTGTGTGTGTGTGTGTGTGTGTGTGCGTGCGTGCGCGCGTTTCCCTTTGAACCCCGCTGTAACGTGCCTGTGTCGCTGTTTTCCCTCAGGTATCGGAACAGAAGGTCTGTGTTGCATGATAGCGGCAGGTCTGGGCGCAGGCAGTGGCAGCACATCTTACAGTCAAAACATCGCCGCCCTTGGCATTACCAAGGTAGGTACATCTCGCGAAAACTTTGAATCGACGGTGTTTCGCATTTTACAGGTTACTGGGCCCGTATGTAAAACTCGAGGTTAATTTAACCCACGGCTAAGGGGCTAACCCAGACTAGGATAAAAGAAACCCCAAAACAAAATGAAATAAACAAGGAAGCGAAGACAGAAAGACAAAAATCCTTCTATAACGGCTCAGGCACTTCCTGGAATGGACCCGCTTCCTGATTTAAAACAAAAAACAACAGAAAATTTAACCCTAGAGCTAGTATAGTTCGAGGTTAGACTCTAACCCGGGGCTAAACTCCCTCACCACGACTTTTACATGCGGGCCCTCAATACTAATAGCTTCCGGGGCATGTTAACTCCGCTAAATACAGTATGAAACTTTTGCTTGCCCCCCCCCCCCCCCTCTCAAAAAAAAAAAAAAAAAAAAAATTGTGGTGTGAAAAATGACAGACGGTTTTGGGATGTTTATTTGTTTTGTGAGTAAGATCCATGCCAGGTGAGTTTGACAACACTAAAAAAGAGCCTTGCTTTTGGCCTAGCCTGTGGACCACTTGTGTTCATGCGCAGCTGTGTATCTTGGCTGGCTGGCTAGCAGACGCCTGAGGAGTGAGGGGGTAGGGGGTCGCTGCAGTCATTGCACAGAAACGGAAAACTGGAATTTCTTTAAAATCAGCCCACACTTGATTCTCTGGCTGTTCTGTGCGTGGAAATGTTTTGTTGTGATATTTGATGCCCTGGGAGGGTGTTACGTAAAGCGTTTTATTCGATAGGAAAATAATGTGTTTTTTTTCCTTGATATAAGCATCTGTGTCACGTAGCGTACAACCATCGACGTATAGATCTATACGTCTGTGCGTACAACGCACGGTTTTTCTTTCGTCTCTGCTCAAATGGGAAGTAAGCCTTCCGAGAAAATCTGTATAGGCTATGTAATTCAGCAAGGAGCTGCCTCCCTTTAGTAGGGCGCCGTCTGGCTGCTGCGGGTGGGTGGGTGGGTGTTTTCGGGTTTAACGTCCTTTTCCACCCCTTATTGACTACTAAAAATCCAAGCACAACCGCTGTATTTGAAATATGAGCAAGCACACGTAGAGCATTGTAGTAACGTAGTAGGAAAATCAAAAAAGTCGTCTTACGTGTGGTAAACGTCCCTTCTCTTTCATACCAACAAACCGAGTAATTCCGGTGTCACTTCCATTTGAAAAAAAAACAAAACAAAAACAATAAACAACAACATCATCATCAACAACAACAAAACTTGCCCCCCCCCCCACCCCAGCCAAAAAAAGTTTTTTAAAAAGTTATTAAAAAAAAGTAGCACCACAAAAACTCCCCGCCGTCTTGACTTACACCCTTGTGAAGAAGGTATGGTTTAATTGTGTTGCAGGTGGCATCCCGCGGTGTGATCCTGGTGTGTGGGATGCTGCTGGTGGGGCTGGGCTGTGTGGGCAAAGTGGGCGCTCTTTTTGTCACCATCTCCAAACCTATCATAGGAGGCCTGTTCATCGCCTTGTTTGGTAACACACTCTCTCTCTTTCTCTGTCTATCTAAAAAGATAAAAGCGACAACATGCAGATAACAAATAAATGAATATTGATAAGAAATAAATAAATGAATAAATAAATATCGATAGTAAATAAATGCTCAGCCCACAATATTCGAAAAGAAATTCAGTTCTAAATTCCGAAATTTGAATGGCTGAGCTGACCCTTCGCACCACGTGATTGTACTGTGTTTATGTCCAGTGTGTGAGAATGCGTGTGATTCACGAGAGCGTGCTGGCTGGGTTCAGTTTGCGGCGCTTTGAGCCGATTCTAAATTGTGTAAAGCGCCTATACAGTACTCATTATTATTATTATGTCGATAGTAAATAAATAGATATCGATAGTAAATAAATATCGAAAATAAATAGATATCGATTATAAAGAAATGAATAAAAATCGATAGTATATAAACAGTTATCGCTAGTACGTAAGTAAATCTCGATAGTAAATATAACAAATAAATATCGATAATAAAGAAGGAAAGAAAGAGCATGCACCCACCCAAGCACTTCTCCCATTTTGCACGACGACAACACGTATACAGCCACGCAGAGAGACGATGTTGTATGCATCAGCATGTGATACGCACGTTCGCACCGCCTGACCTCTCTGCTTTTCATAGGCATGATCACGGCTGTTGGCCTTTCCCATTTGCACCATGTGGACCTTCTGAAGCAGAGGAACATGTGTGTGCTCGGGCTGTCCCTTTTCCTCGGCCTGTCTGTACCCAACTGGGTCGCCAAAAACAAGGACGCCATCAACACCGGTATGCACGTGAACTGTTCAGTACTTTGCGAGACTAGTAGATCGCAAGCATGCTTATTTTCCATATTTTTTTTTCCTCACCACTTTCATGAAATGATCACTTAGGAAACGACGATGATAATGATGACGACGATGGTGACGACGATAACGATAACGTCTACGACGGGGACACGACAACGATGATGATGGTGGTGGTGGCCGTGTTATGGTGACGACGACTGACGACGATGATGATGATTACGACGAGTATGAAGACGGTGACGATTACAACGCGACGCAACGACAATGACGATAATTACGGTGGCAGTGGTGTGATTGCGATGATGGCGACGACCGTCGACGATGACGACGATGATGTTGATGGTGATGATGATGATGATTGGTTTTGTAAAATGATTTGAATTTTACTTATGTTCATCTGTTTTTTAGGTAGCTGACTGTACCTTACTTTGTTCACCTGTTTTTCAGGCAGCCCTGTGGCGGACCAGATCTTTGAGGTTCTCCTGTCTACCGCCATGGTTGTAGGAGGCTTGGTCGGCTTCGTCCTCGACAACGTTCTGCCTGGTGGGTCTCTCCTTTGCAGTTGTGTCGATTACAGACAGAGAATAGTTTAATTTTTTTTTTTTTAAATTGGTGGATTTTAGGCTTTGTCAGTAAGGTAATCTGAATCAGCTGTGTTTGTTGGTTTGAGAAACGCTATCGATGTAATGGGCGTGGGGCTATGGCCCCGTCGGCTACATGTTACTTCACAATGCGAGCTCCGTCCTAGAATTCAGGCAATCGAGCGCCGCGGCACTATGATGAGCACAACACATGGCGTGGTCTGGCAAACATTTTTGCAAGACACTACAAAGAGGGGAAACACGTGTAGCAGTAAGGGTGGGTGGGTGTTTGGGGGTTTAACGTCCTTTTCCACCACATACGGGTGATATCAAAGACGGGGCAACGATGAAAAAGCCAGCACAAGTATTTGGCCCCAGCCGGCGTGTAGCAGTAAGCAATAAGTCCATTGACGTCATTCGAGTAAAAAAAGACCATTACGTCAATCTTGATATCACCTCTTTTTCCATAAATGACGTCATGGATGTAATATGTTTTGCCAATACACGGCCCTTCAAAACTGTAGCGTCGAAATTGTGGAACTCTCTCCCTGAGACAGTGAAGGAGGCAGTCAGTATTACCGCATTCCGGAAGCGCCTGAAGACTCATTTCTTCAGTGCCTCACGCCAGTAATCATCTGCAGCTTTTTTTTTTCTTTTTCTGTTTTCACTATCTTTCCTTTCAAAACCTCTCCCTAAGCGCCGTGATCACTCAGTTAGGGTGGAGCCGTGCGCTATATCAAGTCTCCATCATCATCAGAGTGAAGGGGCGGGGCTTTGGCCTCGGGGCTTGCCGAGTAGGGGTGGAGTCGTCTATTCGCTAACCAGTCTTGATAGTATCCAGTTCAGATTCGACTGTGTTACAACGGTTATTGATGCGACGCTGCTGCTTGTAGATACAAACCACCGTTTACGATTTACAGGTACTGACGAAGAGAGGGGCATCTTCAGAGGGCGAAGCACTACTACTGCAGCAAATGGAGAAAAGATCACAGTCAGCACGGGCGTGTATCGCCTGCCTTTTCTGGACTATTTCGGAGTCTTCAGTCGCCTGCCGTGCCTTGGTCGACTTCCCTTCCTTCCTGGAGCGAAAATACAGAGCGCTTAACAAAATCTGTTTGTTAATGGTTAGAAGTGCCCGTCTTCGTTCAGCTATATACTGTAACTTGTTACAGCAAGACTGCTTTCAGTTATTAGGCACAGATGCAGGTTGTTGTTGTTGTTGTTGTTATTGCTGTTGTTGTTGTCATACTCTATTATATTATCATTCGGGTTTTCTTCTTCTTGTTTGTTTTCCCTTGTGTTTTTTTTTCTGTTACACACACACACACACACACACACACACACACACACGCGCGCGCGCGCGCACACGCCCTTCCCTTTTAAAAACTTGACGCACTTGCAGTCTCCATGGACTTACTCAGATACTTTTATTTGATTTTTTTTTTTTTAGTTCAGTTAAACAAAGAAAACACCAGAACAACAACAACAATAACGACAACAACAGACCGCGAACCGTTCTAGCATACCTGGTCGAATAGCTTTCCATGCAAATATCTCTTCGTATACATGTATGCCCAGAGTGCTTGTGCGCACTATCTTCCTTCCGGGCCGGGCTTTACACCCGTTACGAAATTGAATTAGTTATGCTGATTTATGATCCGTAAGGCACTGCCGAAGGGTGGGTGGGTGGGTGTTTGGATGTTTAACGTCCTTTTCCACCACATACAGAAGATATCAAAGACGGGGCAACGATGAAAAAGCCAGCACAAATATTTGGCCCCAGCCGGGCCGGGCATACGAACTCACGACCCGAGCATTAGAAGTCAAACGCTCTACCATTCGGCGCACTGCCGAGGACTTTTATACAAACCTGCATCCTTTATTTAGCAGTTTGTCGAGGTCATGACTTTTCCCTGACCCTCACGACAAAAAGCGCGCGCTCGATTGTATCGCTGTTCAATTTCCTGCCAGTTCACTGCGTTATGTGGAATGTTCCATTTTAGCAGAGCATATATGCACAGTGTATATAGAGTCTGGCTGTGAACCATTGCAGCGGTAAGCGAATTTAGAACAAACGATACCCAGCTGGGACTCAAACATTTCTACTGACGTCAGGGTTTTCGTCTTCGTTTTTCCTCTTTCATTATATCGTGGAGAAGGCCGCTTAAGCCCAAACCACCAACCAATCAGAAAGAGCGAAAAAAAAAGTGCATATAATCATGATTATGACTTTTGATGTGTAATACAATTATAATCGTGAACTTCGACGTGTAATATCTGAGTATGATGTATTTCTGATGTGTAATAATTTATATGTAATTATATGTTTTTGACGTTGTAATAATCAGAGCAAATAGAGTTTATCTGTTGACCCCCCCCCCACCCCCCCCCTCCACCACGCCTACCCTCTCCCCTCCGACTCACAAACCCTCGCGAAGACAAGTCACTGTCTGCACATATTAAAAGGGGGCAGTTTTAAATACATATGCCCGACATATATATTTCTGTGAAGATGTTTCTTTTCACGTAAATAAAATATTGGCGCCTGTCAAGGAAAATAAAATATTCAGAGTTTGATGTTTACAAAAATGATCAAAAATGCCTATTTTTGAGGCGGTGTGTGCATGTATGTTTGTGTGATGATTGTAAACAGCGGTCCAAACGTTCTGTAGTAATCTTTTCACCCGGTCTTTGATAAAATATTTTCTTTTACTGGATGTGATTCGTAACTTCCCTTTATAATGTAAATAATAATAATAATAATAATGATTTTAATGATAATAATAATAATAATAGCATCAATATATTCGCTTTATCCCAAATGTTTGGCTCAAAGCGCCCCGAGCTAAACCCAACACGCACGCTCACGTGAATCACACGCATTCTCTTACACACACTGGACATGAACACATTACATTCACGTGGTGCGAAGAGGCAGCTCAGCTATTTAAGTTCCGGAATTTTAGAATTGTATTTATTTTGGAATTGTGTGGGCTGAACATTTCCAAAGCAGAGAGGGAGGAAGCCGGAGTACCCGGAGAGAATCCCCGACGGTCGGCCCGAATGAACGGTGCCACATACGAGAAAGAATAACTTGATTAATTATTCGTTCTGACTGGGTCTCGAGCCTGACCTCTCACTGACTTAATTACGCATAAGGTGTTCATATCTTGATACTTCTCGTTATGCCTAGTTTCAAGTAATATCATGAGTTTGGTAACAATCTTTTAAAGAACCACACGCAAAAACGGATCGAACAGGATTTTCCTGGCGACTTCTATCCTTTAATGCAGGCAGCACTATGGAATGTCTAACTGGGGATGAAGGCAGACTGTGACTACACCTCGCAAGGTTCTCAGTTTGCCTGTAACGTGTTAAGGTGCAGCTTATCTGGAAATCCAAATTTGGCAAAAATACCGACTTCTCATGAACGTGTTTGGCGAAAACTTGGCAGACAGGCTCGATCCTGCGTGCGGTGGTCTGTTTAGATTAGAAAGGAAATATCGGAAAATGATAACATCACATCGGATTCGAGTTGAGGGTGATGTGTGTAGGAACTGAAAACAAGTGTGGTTTAATGAGCAGTAAATATGTATACCCACTGCGCGTGTAGAACATTGCAATCACTGGCTGACAACTGCCAGACTACGTTCCTCTGTTTTGTAAGAATACTACTGGGCAGATTTTACATTGCTGATTCTACAGGGGAGCCGGGATAGCCGAATGGTAGAGTTTTGAACTTTCACTCCTCGGGTCGTGAGTTCGAATCCCGGCTGGTGCCAAATATTTGTGCCGGCCTTTTTCTCGTTGCCATGTCTTTGATATCACCCGTGCGTGGTGGAAAAGGACGTTAAACTCCTAAAACACTCATCCCTACCCGCTGAATCTACTTTTGGATGCATGTAGCCTTAATTTATGGACGGTTGAAGTCGCTAAGAACTCTACTACTACATCCCGTTTTGAATAGATGCGTTCATGAATGAGTGTATTTGTGCTCTAAAATAGTTTAGCCATCTGCTTTAGTTAATTAGCAAATTTCAATTCAAAATGGTCAGCTGAAAACATCTCAAGAGAAAATGCAACCTCAACATAATCTTATCACGCTGGAATAAGGTGAGATCTGACCAATGTTTAACGGAAGGAAAGTCTCGCACACGCACACACACACACACACACACACACAC
The DNA here is from genome assembly GCA_018292915.2 of Batillaria attramentaria. Taxonomy (NCBI): domain Eukaryota; kingdom Metazoa; phylum Mollusca; class Gastropoda; family Batillariidae; genus Batillaria; species Batillaria attramentaria. Next base: position 1,202,680 of record JACVVK020000108.1, on the reverse strand, counting down.
ACACACACACACACACACACACACACACACACACACAGAGAATATTTCAAACCAGCAGAACATTATGCACGTGTTGTGTGTGTATTCGATATCTGAACCATTCGTGTCGTTGGACAAAACGTCTTTATGTCTCTGCTGTGACAAGTTATAAGAATGACCCACCGAGTGTAAACCACTGCAACGTACCACTTTTCCCCCCCAAAAGCGAAAAATCATGTACTCGTCGGAGCGGCCGGTGGTTGTGGGTTGGCCTGGTGGGTTGGTGCACTGCTCTCACATTTCCTGCGAAGCGGAGTGAGGTCGGCCCCAACGCTACGCAGGAGTGATATTTAAAAAAAAAAAAGAAAAAAAAAGTGCTTACTCCAGAACGTTGTCCGTTTGTCTGGCTGTATGAACTGGACCAGTTTGTGTAACTTGTCGGTCACAGTCAAGGATATACGGGGTGCATCAAATGTGGTCGACTTGGCAGTTCTGACTTGACTGAATAGTGTTCAGCTGGACTGTTCAGTTAGGGTAGCTGTCCCTTCACCCCATCACCTGCCCATTACGGCCGCCTCCAATCGCACCTTGTGGCGTGGGACGTTAAACCCAACTAACCAACCAAATTCAAGTGTAGACAACTCTCTTTGCCCTGACTCCTCACACGACCATTGATCACACTTCACGTTGCGCAGTATCGTCCCCTGCCACAGCCTTCGTCGATAGAGGGCGCGACGCACCCAGCGGCAGCACCTGACGGCGACTTCCGGTGGGCCCGGCGCATGCGCGTCCAGGTTTGTCGGTCTCCTCGGTCTTGCCGTCCCTTGAGGACAGATAGCGCGAAAACTGTATCCGGTTGCGTTTGGCGATGTCCTCGATCGGTTCGTAGTCTGTCTTGTTCCTTTCAAGCCCCGGGCCGGATGATTTGCCGGAGTTTTCACCTCGGTCACTGCTCACTCTGCTGGTTCTGGAGATGGGTGTCAGACGTTTTGGAGGCGCCCTCGGGTGCAGTCTCTCGCCGGACACCATGCAGGAATACAGCGGGGTCCCTTCTGACCCAGATATTCCATCCGGGCTTTCCAGCAGCCTCGGGGACGGAGAGCTCGTCTTGGGGAAGAAGGAGTGCGTGAGGAGGGACGATGACAGTGGTACGTGACTCTTGTAGTTCGGGTTCGGCATCGGAGGCTGTAGGGGGTTGGACAGGTCACGTGGCACGTGGCGCATGCGCTCTATCGCGAGCATCATGAAGCGCTCGTCCCTGGTCTGAAGTCGTTGTCTGAGGTCTCGTATCTTCTGGAGGTATTCCTGTTGGCGCTGGGCCACCCGCTCGTACTGGTTTAGCCACTCTGTCATCCTGCAAACACACACACAAAAGCAAAATGAACTATAGAGGAGAGGAGGTTGCGGATAACTCCCCAAAATCTGGGCACCAAACCAACCGGCATCCACTCTGAGACGCTCAGGTGTTGGACAAAGCTTGTCTGTTTGTATGGGATTTCATATGAAGTCTAAGATTCAAGCTGCGTGAGTAAAGCCAGGTCAATATTTCATGGTCCGCCTGCAGGGCAGGTGTTCAAAAAGACAGCTGCCGAAACCTAAACGGGCATGCCCGTATGAACTTTGGAACATTGGAGAAGTCTCAAAGAAGACTGGAGCGATTACTGGAACGGTCTCAAAGAAGACACTTTGAGATTACTGGAACAGTTTAACAGTTTCAAAGAAGATACTGGGGAGATTCCAGAGAGATGGGCTGGAGCGCGTATGGCCTTTTCCGAGTGCAGAGATACCCCCTTAGACTGAAATTTTAATAAACTGAAATGAACTGAACCAAGCTTGTCTTCTTTTTCCTTTCGATCGAAAGTGTGTTGGTCTTGGTATTGCTTCAGTAAAGGAGTGGGGCGCAGGGGTGGGGTGGACTTGTGGAAGACTGGACAGAGTCGATGTCTCCCCCCCCCTCCTCATCCCCCTCCCTGCACCTATAGTGCGCACTAGTTCCATTCTACTGGGCTCATGCTCCATGTTCATTTGGGCTCATGCACAAATACACACAGCAAAATTTCCGTTCATTCACAGGTTATTCAGTACCGCTCTCATACAAACAAATCGAAATCGATAAACGTACGGTAACTGAGAGACTTTTGTCACACAGGCTAATGGTCCTAGCTAAGAAACAGTGCAAAAATGTGCCACTTTTAATACCCGCGTAATTACGCGTGAAAGACGCGACTGGTGACATCTTGGCTAGACGTTGTACTGAAAAATCCCACAATGGAAAAAAAAAAGTCTTTTTAACAGTTTCGACCCCAGCATTACAATAAATTTCGTTTCTGACTAGAGGCAGGAAATGAGAGTGGAAGACCGCAGTGTCAGACCAATCCATCATGAGAACTACACTCGGACACCAAGGTGGTAAATCAAGATGGCGGAGAGCGTTTCCGGGGATACTGCGATCCAAATATTTTTGATGACGATTCCTCTCAAGGATAGCCATATGTTTCAAATGTTAGCTCGTTCAAGTTATTGTATTGTGGTAATTTGTTTGTGAAAGTGTTTTTTTTTTTTTTTTTTTTTTTGGGGGGGGGGGGTCATTTTCTTTCATACAGACAAACCGAAATACAAGTAGTGTCTCCAGTGCTACTAACATTTAAAAAATGAAGAGCTTGGTACTACTGTTCACTGACTGTCGGTTTGCCATGTGACAAACAGGGGCCGTGTATAACAAACAAACAAACAAACAAACAAAAACTATTATTTAAAGCGGGTCTACAACGTAAAGACGGATGTATGCATGCTCATACTTCAGAAATGTGGTTTTACCTGAGAGCTAGCGTCGTCAAAAACTGTTGAATCGTAGTAACACCGAAAACGCTCTCCGCCATCTTGGATTCCCCCCCCCCCCCCCCCCCCCCGAGGAACGCAGACTGTATGCTGCTTGTACTTGTGCCTGGCTCGAATGATGCATTGTTTGTCTTTAGCAACGCGATTAACATTTGCATGGCGCCTGGATCCGTGTCATGTTGGGCGCTGAGAGTGCTTTGTTGAGTTAAACTGGACAGCAACATATGATATTAAGAATACAGTGTGTGTGTGTGTGTGTGTGTGTGTGTGTGTGTGTGTGTGTGTGTGTGTGTGTGTGTGTGTGTGTGTGTGTGTGTGTGTGTGTGAGAGAGAGAGAGAGAGGGAATGTCACCGCATCACGTAGATGACAATTCATCACTTCCAAACAAGCACAAGCGTGAAACCATTAATTCTTGTCAGAATATTTTAGTTTCTGACAATCTCGGAAAAGGACGGGTCATTTTTTTTTATTTTATTTTTTTTTTATTTTTTTTTGGGGGGGGGAGGAGGAGAAGGGATGTAATAACCTCTCGTACACGGAAATTCCTTTTATGATAAAAGAGAAAGATATTTGGTAAGCAGTACAATATATGGGGTACAGAAAGCTTCTGAATCGATCCGTAAATTAAAATTCAAATCGAGACGCGTAATACTGCTTTAGCATTTAACTCCGGCGACAATAGTTGATGTATGACTTCTTTTTACGTCTGACTTTTCCACAGAGAGAGAGAGAGAGAGAGACAGACAGACAGACAGACAGACAGAGACAGACAGACAGACAGGCAGACAGGCAGGCAGACAGGCAGGCAGGCAGGCAGGCAGGCAGGCAGACAGACAGGCAGAGCGACAGACAGACAGACAGACAGACAGACAGACAGAGAACGTTGCATACCTGTTCCGTTACTTCGCCCTCCGAAAATGTTCAACGGAATTGCTTTGCACCAGCTCACAATATCCACACTTTGCTAGACTGGACGGTCATGAAACAACATGCGGATCCTTTCCGCAAATACAGTTCTTCAGTAAAACTTGTATATAAGTCGTCTTGCTCACCTGTCGTTTTTGTTTACATTCTCCGCGCTAAGAACACGGCACCTCTTCAGTTGTTACGTGAGAGTCAATTCCGCACCAAAGTCGTATTCTAGCCTCTCTGCTAGCAAAATATCGGTTAACACCCCACAAGAGGGTTCCACTTATTTCTGTGCTCTTGTTGTAACAACACAATCTCACTTGTCTAAACGTACGCACAACGGGACTCAAAACTCTTGGGTTCTGTTCCCAGCAATCGCTCGAAAAGTGTGTACAACCCCATTATCCGCTCATTTTTGTACTCTCGTTGTAACAACACAATCTCACTTGTCCTAAATTTACGTACGCGCGGTTGCACCTGACCAAAATCAGTTCAGTCCTGTGTCTTTCTGGCAGGCCAAAATATGTCACTATACACCATCAATTTATTCCCAAATGTTACACCAGCACACGCTTCTCTACTCTTGAAGTAATTAACTAACGACAAAATCTCACTTATCTAAATGAGCGATTCCACCTGACAGAAACAATTCAGTCCTGTGTCTACGTCGCTGGCCATTCTGCTGGCAAAATATGTGTTAACACCTCATCAAAGAGTTCTCCTCAGTTTTGTACTCTTGCTTTTATCAACAGTTTCATTTGTCTATACGTACCGCACGACTCGGCCTGATCAGAACAATTCAGTCCTGTATTTATATCGCTGGCCAAAATGAACACCAGCACAATCTCACTTGACTAAAATGTCACCACCTGACCAAAACACTTACAGGTGCTGTGTCTTTGACAGCGTTCCACTAAGACTGAAACTCATGCATGCCAGAAGGAAACCTTACACCAAGGCAGTCCACTGTATAAAGTTTTCAGCTTTTGTGTGTGATTCTATTCACTAGTCGACAATGGCTTGCTTTTTCTCCACTGTGCCAGTGCTCTGTGCAAGCTTCCGCGCCTAACCTAACCCTCCTGTTCAATAACACCTTCCGGTCGGGGGGCTTTGTCAGGTGTGAGTGCCCGGGTGAAACAGATCAGAAAGGCTCCTGTGTGAAGACGCGATCTTAAAACGCAGTATTAATGAAGTCGGTTATGTAAGCTTACATTGCTGCACTTTTTGAGACGTAATGGTGAAGTATCGATTCATTGACCCGTATTGACCGTTTACATTACAATGGATGATTATTCGATTGATAAGTGTTGCGCGTGCTCGAGAATTCGTGCGTGCGCGTGACGAGTTGTGTCGATCCAGCAAAAAGTGAAACAAGAGCAAAAGCAAGCGAAAGTAAGCAAACAAGCAAGTGCACACACGCATACACATACATATAAACATACTCACGCACTCATGTATGCTCGCACGCATGTGCACGGGCACACACACACACACACACACACACACAATGACACACACACACACACACACACACACACACACACACACACACACACACACACACACACACACACACACACACACACACACACATGAGAGAGAGAGAGAGAGAGATTCAGGTTTTAATTACGATCCTTCAAAACGTCTCTTGAAACTCGGCTGAAAATCAGATTGCCTGACACACACACACACACACACACACACACACACACACACACACACACACACACACACACACACACACACACACACACACACACACCAAGTACCGTATCATGTGTTTTCCCTCAATAAATTGTGAAGAAACTTAATCAACACACCGCCGTCGTAGCACGGGGGTTTATATCGGTGAGGTACCGAAGCCGCGACAAAAGCCCGGTGTCAACTGATACTTTAACACGGAGGGGCACATGTTCCTGAGGTGGACAAATATTGATTTTATACAAGAGCCCTGAAACCTTGTTATGCCGGATCCAATATCAGCATTGGCGTAGAGAGGTGTTGACTTTGCCATAGAATGTAACAGTTTGAAGAAGATTCTTTTGGAAAAAAGGACTGGTTCGCACAAAAGACAAATGTTTTACTACAAGAAACCGTAATGTATGTTGACATGCAACGTGTCGGTCAATCCGTTAATTATCACACGAACACACACACGCACACGCACAAACACACACGCACACACACACACACACACACACACACACACACACACACACACACACACACACACACACACACACACACACGCACGCACGCACGCACGCACGCACGCACGCACGCACGCATATCTAAAGTCAGTATATGTTACTTCTGATGTTTAGTTAATATTGCAAGGAGTGGCTTTCCGTACTGTCACCTCTCTTGTAGAGGCTTCCCAGTAGAACGACAGAGAGATTTTCTCACAGCAACTCTAGCAACTTTCATTGTGGACGTGCACAAAAGGCTGCACCTGGACATACAACAACTACACGTATTTCACTAAGTATCACAATAGTGAAACAAACAAACAAACAAACAAACAAAAACGCTTTCTATCTACACCGCCAATTCAGACAATATGCCATTTATTTAAAATAGAAATTCCCAAGATTAGGATTCAATTCGCACAACCACAAAAGAGTAGAGACTGGCGAAAGGATGCAGACCCTTAGGTAAATTACATGCACTTATATCAATCACGCCAAACAATGCTTACTTGTTATACCGTCGACTTCGGTAATATGGCAGGGATGATGGTTTGGGTGAAATTTCCATACCGGGATCAAGCTCCATTTTGCACCACTAATACACTGCACAAAGGCCTTGCACAATGTTAGAATGAGCTTCACAAGTGGCCGGAATTTAATTTGAAATGAACTGATAGAAACAGCTGACTGCACAAGGTAAAAGAACATGCCGCAGATTACCGTAAAAGTTCAACTGATGGTGTCGGAAGGAGCAGTTTGGTCTGCAACTTGCAGCTCAGTTCAGGCTTAAGGTAAATACAGTTTTCACTGGATTAATAGAGAATAGATTTTACACCCTGTTGATAAAGTAGAATTTGTAACTATTCCGTACCAAACAGTTTGCTTTTTGCTTACAAGACGAGGCAAGACGGATGCGTTTTACCCCCGGGGGAAGCAGCCCGAGCTTCCAGAAATGGATATAAAGCAGTCCAAAAAAGATGTGAAGTGAGTCATTCCCAGTCACCAAGTACTTCAAACATTTTAATTAACCCATTTGAGCCCTTGTTTTCTCGGGGGGTGGGGAAGTGGGGGACGGGAGATGTCTCGAACTGGCTGTGCACCATTACCAAGCACAATAAAAGGAATTCCAGAGAACATGACTTTCCCGCAACAAAGAATGAGCTCATAATATTCTTCAATCAGTAAAAAAAATGAGCAGTTTTCAAGAACATATCTGTATATATTTGGCCTGTTGTAGAACGTCCCAAAAATGGGATGCTGGTCACACATGGGTTAAGCTCATGGTTTTGTATTTTCAAATAGTTAAAGCAATCTGTCCTCGGTTGGCGTTTTGCTGTTTCCGCGGGTTTAATGCCCTTTTCCAACACGTAACGGGGTGACATCAAAGATGGGGCAACGGTGAAAACCCAGCACAAAGTTTTTGACTCTCAGCCGGGATTCGAACCCACGAACCGAGCACTGGCAGCCCTGGCACTACCAGCGGGACTACCGGCACCCCGTCTGAAAAATTATGACGATTAACGTAATCATAATTGTAATAAAATACCCCCAGAAAGTTGAGCACAAAATAGTACATCCATTCTTTTTCTTATATTTAGTATTATGCGCTTCTTTTTTTTTAATTCTTTTTCTCATACAAATAAATGGACAAAGAAAAAAAGAGACAAACACACAACTATGCGCAAATAGAAAAAAAAAAACGGATAAGGAAAGAAAAAGAAAAAGAAAAAAGCGGACAAGAAAGACAAAAAAAAATAACAACGAGAAAACAAAACAAACAAACAAGCAAACAGCACCTCCTAAGTCTTAGTACAAGTAACTTCTAGCTGAACATGTATATCTTAACTGCATATACTGGTTTAAAAAGGTTTTCCAGTCGTTTAGATCATTTTTTATTTCTCCTTTTTTTATGTTGTTTCCATAGTAATGGAAACAACATAATAGGACGGGCTAAAATTTCCACGTTCATAGGCAAGCATCTGTGGTACAAACGCACGTCACTGCCGATCTCCCGCAGAGACGATTTTGCAAGTGTAACTCTGACAATGACGTAAGAAAACTTGCGTCATCGATGCTGACGCGTATGGTGTTCCGAACGCACTTCTCCTCCTCAGTGAGTGCCGTCTGTGTGGATGTGCGTGTGTGTGTGTGTGTGTGTGTGTGTGTGTGTGTGTGTGTGTGTGTGTGTGTGTGTGTGTGTGTGTGAATTGTGTCCGGGCCCGTTTCTTCGAAAATACTCAACCGAATGGATTCAAATTTGGGGTATCCAAATATATCAAAATGTTACATTAGACGATTCAAGCGTGTGATGACTGCTTAAGTGATTTGGGAGTTATCGCCCTTTTGAGACAAGTTGGTTGTCTTTCGTGTACAGGCGCAATATTTATTTAAATCACTCAATTTTTTGGCAGTAGGTAGCTTGAATACGGACTCTGAACAGAGTCACTACTAGAAAATGGTCGCTCTTATAGTTTTCATGTAAACCGAGCCTGAGTTGACATTGCATGTGAACCCAGTTCAGATGCCTATTTCTCCGAAAATACTAAACCGATCAATTTCAAATTTGGGGTTTCTAAATGAATCAAGATTGTTGAATAGAAGGACCGATCCAGGTACGATTGCGCACATGATTTGCGAGTTATCGCCCTTTTCAGAAAAAGTGGCTTTCTGGCGTTTAAAGGCGTAATATTTACCTAAACCACTCCATTTTTTGGACATAGATAGCATGAATACGGACTCTCAACTAAGTGAATTTTGGAGGTTGTCGCTTTTATACTTTTGGCGTAAGCCGTAACTGATGAAAGTGCTGGTGAACACACTTTAGATCTCAAAATCGCTCCTACTATACATAGATAATGAGCCTGGGGTGCCATAAAAAATATACAAAAAAAATAGAAAAATTCACTGCAGCCGTTATCGTCAGTTGACCCGAAAATTTGTACTCACAGCACATTTCCTCTACAAGCCACACGCCTCACAAACATCGAAGAAGAGACGCACGCGCACTGACGTAAAGTAAGTGCGTCATGTTTGATTGACGTGATGCTGTTTTTTCTTGGGGGTGTCTCGCCACTTTCTTTCCGAATTCCTCTGTTTGGAGACGTGGTGTATTTTACTTCTACTATGTCGCCATCTTCGTGCAATCGCAGAGAAGACACGGGATACAACAGAATACAACTCCAATACTTTATGAACAGAATATGCACGGAGAACAAATTCATGAAAGAAGAAGAACCCAGAACGCTGTGCAGGGCTGCTTACATACTGAACAGGTCAGATCTAGAACATTTCTCAACTTACTGGAAGGTTCGATATCTTTCCAAGGTGACGTAATCTACTGACGTTACTGCGACAGCATGTTCTGGGATGGTCTAGAAATTATTTTGCATCGAAATGCAGTATCTTTTCGCGATCTCTACAACTTGACATGTGGAAAGCGGGAATTTCAGTGGGTTTCGTTTTTGCCACTGACTCACACTCAGAAGCATAATGCAAAGATCTTGGAAACATAAAGATAGTTCACTTACCTCCCTTTGAGGGACAACGCGTAAGAGTTGTCTGCGCGCATTAGCGCGCATCCCGCAGATCTACGCAGTAAGAAACCACGCGTGCAATGGTGTGCAGCGCCGAATTGCTGTCAGAAGCGAACACCAGGAACGGGAAAACCTTTCTGTAGATTTCCCCCTTGAAAAATAGAGGTAGGTATGCCTACAATATCGAAGTTGGAGCCAAGATCGGTATCGAAGTTGGAGCCAAGATTATGTTTTCTCCCAAACATAACACATAGCATCACACGTGAAAACCAAAATCGCCGCATCCACGACGTGTGACTGGCGTAAATTTAGTATAAAATCCGCATGCTTGTAAAAAGTCTGTTTGTTTGACCCAACCCTACACTAGCCGCCGTAAAACATTTTAACAAAATAAACGGCAAAAACGAAGATGTCAGCGACTGACAGGTGGTCTCCCCCCATATATTTCGCATGTGTTTTAGGCCTATGGAAAACATAAGACAGTACTCTCAAAGTTCCGGAGGACGAACGAAAGATCTAGTTTGGCTTTCACTGCTGTACGTAGGCTACGCAGTGCATTTCGTTCGATGTGTTCAAGTAAAACTAGTACGGAACACAGAAAGATCGAATGTGCGAGAGATCCAAAGATGGACGCATCCGCTGAATACTTCCTGCTAACTCAGCATTAATCATATCTGCGACCGACGATCCAGCAGATTCTATGTTGTGATATGGTTTTACAATGGTTAGAATGAAGTTCAGCCGGATGATTTTGTTCTGTGTGTGTGTGTGTGTGTGTGTGTGTGTGTGTGTGTGTGTGTGTGTGTGTGTGTGTGTGTCAGTGCAACGTGCCGCTAGCACAGTTCAAGTCAACGTTATTTGTAAAGTTTAAAAAAAAAAACACCACCGCCAACAAAACAACAAAAACAACACCAAAACCTGATGTCCGCGCCTGCCACGTGTGTTTACTGCTGTTTGTTTACACTGCATGCAAACCTCTTGATTTTTAAGAAAAGAGTTCTGTACATACCTACAGATTTCCCCCCAACAGTATGTGAACTGGAACAAGTGCCGATGAACGTACCTGCCGCCGTATGAGTGACAACTCTGTGTGTGTGTGTGTGTGTGTGTGTGTGTGTGTGTGTGTGTGTGTGTGTGTGTGTGTGTGTGTGTGTGTGTGTGTGTTTTTTGAATTTAGATGCAGGTAGACGCTAGCACAATTTAAGTCACCGTGATTTGTAAAGTTGTCAGGGGAAAAAAATTACGCTGTATCTGCGTCAGCCGCGTGTGTTTACTGTTTGTTTACACTGCATGCACACGTACCACTTGAGGTCTTTTTTTTTTTTTGACAAGAAAGCGGAAAAAAAATGTTTGTTTTTCAACAGGAATACCAAAAGAAGTATTTCCCCGTTTATATTTGTCTGTTATTTGAACAATTCGGCGCAGACAATTGCATGCCCGGCTTTTGTGATCGCTTTCCACTTTCCGCCATGCTGTCACTATAGGGGCCAGATCTAGGATGAGCGCTAATGCGGGCAGACAACTCTTCGCGTTGTCCCGCTATATGTCTCTCTTACGAGGGCAGGAGTGACGCGTCTTTCTGATTCCAAGGTCTTTGCATAATGTGTGTGTGTGTGTGTGTAGGGGGGGGGGGTGCGTGCGTGCGCGCGCAAGCGCGCGTCTAAGGCGAGAGAGAGAGAGAGAGGGTCTCTTCTCCGATACCAGTAAGCAATCGTCTGTCAGTCAGGTCTGCGGGAAGTAACTCTGTCAAAGGGGAACGACTTTATTACAAGAATTCATTCACCCATGTAGAACCTCGCATACGCCAAAAAGTTGTGACGTCAACCAGCTAGGCGAGCTCACACGACCTCATGTGTTTGGGTTTTTGCAAGTGCATAGAGGCACGATAAGGGTTTTCAGTACTTTCTTTATGTCAGCATGCTTGATGTCAGAGAGCTTGCGTTCCGGCGTGTGCGCGCGGGCTGCATACATGACACAACGACTACGACTGTGACTACAGCATGTCATTGAATGGAAACAACATATTGGGCTGGTGGCCATCTTGTTTCTTTTTCTTTTTCCAGTCCCCAATTGAAAACACACATGCTGATGTATACGTATTGCATGATGACATCCCTAGTCAAGAACTTATGCTGATGTATACGTATGCGCTTTTTTATACACATATGTACGGTAATGAACGAGATAAAACAGACTTTAACTTTTGGCTATACAGCGCGTGTAACCAGCACACAAGTCTCCTAAAACTGCTCGTGACAAATTCCGATATTCTTAAAGCGAACCAGGCAAGCAGAGTGACAAACGCGTTTCTAATCGGTTCTGTAGCCACTTGCCAAAGCAATCGCCCCTGCAAGTCACCGCTCTTTTCTTTACAATGTCCATTGCGTGAATGCTATCGAGTTTTTATGAGCTCGAGTAGGGGAACCTTATCGAATGCAAACAAAGCCAAGAAATTTCGGTCGCTGCAGCCGCGAACCCTGTGCCTGAAATGGCGCGCTTTCACCCTCTCAAATGGCCGGCATATCTCACGAGCGTTTGCATGTGTTGGTGTGTTTGTGGTTTTGTCTTTGCTGTGTTTTGGTATTAGGTTTACCAAACTGTGGAAGGTTTATTTTGTATTTTTGATGTTTTCGTCGAGTGGTTGATATTTTTTTCTATGTTGCTCGTTTGGTTAACATTGACGCTTCTGACCAGAATAAAGGCATCGTAATCAACACTAATATTTATTTCACATTGTGCATATTTTATACAGAAAAAACAGTTAAATGTAGAAAATTTTAATGAGCCTAAACTACAGTCCGAACCTTGTAGAGACACTATAAAAAAAGATACAGAAGTTTGGAATAAAAATTAAAATCTCGATGTTTCATCTTTGGAAACTTTGCCTCTGTCCAAGAGCGCGATGAATCATGGGGAATGGGGAACAAGGAAACACAGTTCTGTCGGCTGAGTGATAAGCATGTGTGTCCGAAAGTACATAATAATAGAGACACCAGAATTTGAATATCTACAGGATCAAAAATAATAAGAAAAATGTAGATTAAGTCGTGCAGTGAGACGGATTCAACACTGCGGTAAACACAAGTGAATCAGAGAACGCCAAGCTGTGCGGTTAACAGTTTTGACGGATAAGAAAATGGACATTAGATTAGGTGCAGCACTGTGTGTGTGTGTGTGTGTGTGTGTGTGTGTGTGTGTGTGTGTGTGTGTGTGTGTGTGTGTGTGTGTGTGTGTGTGTGTGTGATATTGTTCTCCCTTTCCTCATCCCCACGTCCTGTTGTTGTTGTTTGTTGTTACTGTTCTTGTTAATGCTTATAATGATGATGATGTTGTTTTAAAGAGGGGTGCCGGGATAGCCGAATGGTAGAGCGTTGCACTTTCAATGTTCGGGTCGTGAGTTCGAATCCCGGCTGGGGCCATAATTATATTTGTGCTGGCCTTTTCTCGTTGCCCCGTCTTTGATATCACCCACACGTGGTGGAAAAGGACGTTAAACTCTCAAACACCCACCCACCCACTCTTGTTTTAAAGAACCTAGAGCACGAGATCAGGTGTTCTCTAAGAAATCTGCTGTAGAAACAGCAGCCCTTCTAGGACTGGTAGTCGTCACGTTTTACTCTGGCGTACATTTTGATCAAAACACACACACCCTGACACACAGAGCGCAACATACACCTAACCCCCAACCCCCTCCCAACTCTCCACCACAGAAATGATACGTCCCCGCATTTTACGTCTCAGACTTGCGTTGAGTGAAACCCACCACCACCACCACCACACAGCATCTGTTTCGGATTTCGACTTGCAAACTCGTCACAAGGATTTAATCAATGTTCTGACGGGCCTGATATGGACTTGACAGTGGAACCCGCTCTAGCTAATGATGAAACTGTCGACGGAAGGACGCCGACGCGGTGGGGTCTTTGCGCCAATATTGAAATCCGCCCAGCCTTATTGACGATTCGAGAGAAGAACTGGTGGAAATCGAGTCGCTGCTTCTGACCAATCAGAACGGTCGCAGCTGTCGCCGGCTTGCAGACATCAGGGGGAGGAGGTATTGGAACGTGGCCTCACCTCAAGGTTGTGTTCAGGACATAATAGGTGCGCCCCCCCCCCCCCCCCCCAAAAAAAAAAAAAAGCCTCTGCGAAAGTTTTGGAGGGTGGAGAAAGAAAGAAAGGAGAAAAGAAAGACAGAAAGAAGAAAGAAGGAAGGAAGGAAGACGAAACTAAGAAAAAGGAAAGAAAGAAATTTCTATTTCGAAACGCAGAATAGTGTGGGAGCTTTAAGTTTTAATCGCCGTGATCGACCTAAAGCAGAGAGAGAGAGAGAGGTGGGTGGGTGTTTGGAGGTTTAACGCCCTTTTCCACTACATAAGGGTGATATCAAAGACGGGGCAACGATGAAAAAGCCAGCACAAATATTTGGCCCTAGCCGGGATACGAACTCACGACCCGAGCATCAGAAGTCCAACGCTCTGCCGTTCGGCCACCCCGGCTTTCCGAGAGAGAGAGAGAGAGAGAGATTCAAATTTATGAGTCACATGTACCACTCTCGATCCAGCATATGGAGCCTGTCCGTTCCCTCTGTGCTGCCGTGGTTTGGTCAGCTCGGATAGCCAGGTTGGTAGTGCACTGGATTGTCGATGTTCGGGTCGTGAGTTCGACTCTCATCTGCGAGACAGATGTATGTCTGGCGTTTTCCACGTTTTCCATCTTTGGAAACATCCTTGCTTGGTAGAAAAGGGACGTAAACCCCGACGGACCAACCAACCAACCAGTTATTCATGTCACCCCCGCAGCCCATTCAGAAACGGCATGGGAGTCTCTATTCCGCAACTGGTTGACTCGTAGCGATATTTCCATTTTTTATCTGAGATATTTACTTTTCAGTCTGTTCTTTATATGTTCTCCTATTCAGCCTAGTTCTACCTCCATACACACCCCTCGTCACTTGCTCCCTCGCTCTTTAACCATTCCGGTTGGGATCACTATGATGCGGTCGGCGATCTAGTGGTAAAAACTTCGTCACCAATGCGAGAGGTCAGGTTCGAGTCCCACTTGGGACACAGGATTTTTCCTTCTCGTATCATCAGTGTAGCACCGTTCATTCGGGCCGATCGTCGGGAGGTCTGTCCGGGCACTCCGGCTTCCTCCCCCTCTGCTTTGGAAATATTCAGCCTGCAAAATTTGGAAAAAAAATGTAATTCGAAATCCCGAAAGTTAACTTGTTGAGCTGACCCTTCGCACCACGTAATTGTAATGTGCTCATGTCCGGCGTGTGAGAGAATGCGTGTGATTCACGTGAGCGTTCGTGCTTTTTCACCTCGCGGCGCTTTGAGCCAAGTCAAGAAATTGGGTAAAGCGCCAACATAATACACAGTTATATATTATATTCCGCAAAAAACACCTCACTGTACAGAACTCTTAAAAACTCATGTGAAAAAATTGCAATTTTACTTGAAATCTTCAGATCACTAGGAGCCACATCAAGCCACTATTACGCAAGCGGTCTGTAGCCTGGCGGGAAGACCCACGCCTTGCGTAATAGCGTCTTGAATTGGCTGCTACCGGTGTGCAGTGACCTGAGGCGCGTTCAGTTAGCTTTAGCGGCTTCGTAGCAAAGCGAGGAAAGCTAGCGAGGCCGTTCAGTTGCGCGTCGCCAGGCTAGCCCCTAGCGTAGGAAAAGTAGAACACCGCAGAGGTGCTAGCTTCTCATTTCAGGATGGCGTCCGTTCGTGTTGGCTACAATTTTATTTTTCTCAACTGTTTGATTTTTAAAGATCGATGGGACCGCATCAGAAATGATATGACCATTGTGTATCAGGCTTGATCTGTACCACTTATTATCCAGTTTAATTTGCTGAATCCTATTAGGGACGTTCATAAATCATTTCTAAGCCAGCGTTTCCTTTGTTCGCGTTCAGCGTTCACGCTCAGCGCTGGTTGTTGCTAAACTGACGAAGTCTTTCATAATTATGCGCGTCAGTCTGGGTTTCTGTCTTTGGCCTGCTTCTCTTCACTCAACATGCAAAACAACTTGTCTCTGGCTTGCATATTGCTTACGATCGCCCACTCAACAGCATTATCGCAAAGTTCTTGTTTAAGAAGTGTCTTCAAAGCGCCGACAGTCACGCTTTCCGCCATTTTGAAAATGTTCGCTTCGCTTGCGCCGTTCAGTTGACTGCAAGTTTTCTCCCTTTTCCGATCGGTACGTCGACCTAGATATCTACCTCAACTGAACGCGCCTCTATTCTTTTTATCTTATGGTCGGTCTCGGGCTCTTACGAGATAACGTAGTGTTGGCACACTCTCTCTTCACAGCACTATATACAAAGACCACCGTTTTCTAAACGCAAAAAAAAAAAAAAAAAAATCCTCGAAGGCATACATAGCCACAGTCCGATGAAAAAAATCCTCAGGACGATGCAGCTTTCAACCGAAGTGAACACAGCCTGGCCTTCATTCAACGTGAATGAAGGTTCCTTGTCTCTGGGGACCTCTCAAACAACGCGGCAAAATTGCTTGTCGCTGTTGTGAATTTATGAAGGAACCGTCTGCTTCTCCCAATCTTTCTGTCCAGAGCGTGTGCAGTATGAGTCTGTCTTTGTTAAGTTCATGACGTCTGCTGACCTTTTGATGGACGGTTAACTTGGTTTGACAAGGTCTCTTTTTTTTCCTTTTTCTTTTTTTTAAATAAGGCTAGCGCCATGTGATCCCATAGTCTTCGTTGTGGACACGTGAAATATGTAATGGTAAAACAGTTTTGTTTCTGCACACACACACACACACACACACACACACACACACACACACACACACACACACACACACACACACAAATTCTGCATATAACGGCACTTTTTCTGCAGAAATATTGACATTCCTATGTTTTTCTGCAGAAAATCAGTTCGTTTTTTCTGCAGAAAAACTGTTATATTGTCATCTTTCGCCAATGATAGATGCCCTCTCCTCTGTATATTCCGTTATACTCTCACACCTTCAAGTCACGTGGGGAGACGGGGTGGTCGAATGGTAGAGCGTTGGACTTCTAATGCTCGGGTCGTGAGTTCCATCCCGGCTGGGGCCAAATATTTGTGCTGGGTTTTTCATCGTTGCCCCGTCTTTGATATCACCCTATGTGGTGGAAAAGGACGTTAAACTCCCAAACACCCACCCACCCCTCAAGTCACGTGGTTTACTCTCGTATTCCAATCCGCCATGTCCCCCAATCCTTCCTAGATCCACTACACGCGCCTGTAAAATATTATCGACCCTTGTCCCGTGCATGCTTTCGTGCAATCTTTGTCGGGTCGTGGGTTCGAATCCCGGTCGGAGGTAAAAAAAAAAAGTTCTCTTTTACTGGTTTTCCCGTCTTTAATATCACTATGATGTGGTGGAAAATAACGACACATTGCGCAATCTCCAACCTAAACTTATGTTTGTATGTTTACTACATATTATTACTTCCTTGGTATAGTCCGCCCTGTAGCGCCATTAATTTTTTTTCACTCAGCAAAGCGATTGCACCAATGAGATAAAAGGTCAAAGAATATAAATGCACAAAGCAAAAAAATAAAATAAAATAAATAAATAAATAAATAAATAAGATAATAATAATAATAAAATATTTTTTAAAATGCCTATATATTCCTATTAGCCTCAGGCATCATAGTCACCCCTAGTAACCTGGAGTAATGCTGGTCTACTTTCTGTTTAGGCCAGAAAGCCACTTCACCCAAATCCACTCACGTCAACTTTGCCTCTCTTGTGCGCAAAAAGTCCAAGCTGCACTGGCACGGCAGCTTGCCTCCTCTTGCTACCCCCTGGCATGCACCATGCCCTAAAAAAACACAAAAACCACGAAAATCACGCTTTGTTTTTCGTGACAACAACAATCACTACAAACTGGCACACTCTGCACAAACTTCACACTTCAAACAAACACCAATCTTGACCCCACGCGCAATTTGCGTCCTTACGCCTGTGGGACTAAGCTGAGCAACAAGTCGTGTGCCTGTGCCTACCACGACCCCTCAGACCGGGCGCTCACACGCGGCGCACGTACGGCACGTTGAGGACAGCGGTTGGCGGGAAAGGGATCTAGAAGCAGTTATGGACGCAGCCACTGGGGTACATATCTGTAAACTTCTGTTCCAGGATTTTGTGGTTGGACAGCCGCATGCGGGGATGAACCTAGTGTGCTCGCGTGTGCGGTTTACACAGAAGGGAGAAGTTTAAAACTTGTGAGTACCCTGCATGTTTGAAGAAGTAATTGGATTGCAGTTTAATGTGTGTTCCTGTCGATGCTATATGGAGGAGTTTATAATAATTGGAAAAGAAAACCCTCCTTCAGAGGAGCAGCCTGTAGTATTTGAATTTATTATTACTGAGAAAGAAAATTGCTGAGGGTTTGTAACAGGTAAAGGGCTTTACCATCGGTCTTTCGATAGTTTGTTACTTTTTTGTGTACAGGTGTCATTTTTTTCTGTGTGATTCTTTTTGTGAATAATTATTTGTCAGAAGTGAGGAAACTGTACGTCGAACATAGTGCAGAAACTTCAGAAACTGCAAATAAACATTATTCAAACGAAATTGAACACTCTTTGATGATGGGAGGACTTCTTTTTGGTAATACTTCTTGTGACGTTATACAACCAGCTAATTTGTTTCTTTTCTTGAATTCCTTCTGAGTTGTTTTGGTGTTACTGTTTTGTTTTGTTTTTCCGCAGGTATTGCGGAAATTGAAATGACATACTAAAACGAGTAGTTTTAACCTCATTTTTTATGCGTCCCTCACGTCCTTTATTTACGGAATAGAATGGCCCATCTCTAATCCAAAATGAAAACCATTCATGTGTCAGGCAGTTTGGCGGTCAATTCAACAGGTTTCTCAAATCTAATTTTAGTGTTTTAGGATTGAAAAATTTATGAGGGAAACCGGGATAACCGAGCAGGCAGAGTGTTGGACAACTAATGCTTAGTTCATGAGTTCGGACGTGGCTGGGGAACCAAAAGCTTTTGTTGGCTTTTTTCTAGGTCCGTCTTTGGCATCATCCGTATCTGGTGGAAAAAGACCTTAAACCTGCCCCAGCCATCCAACCTTTGGCAATTTACGAATCCCGTGGCATTTGCCGCCGAAACACTTCAACATCCAAATTCACACCAGGACGTTAGCACGTGCGTCCGTCCTTCCACTTGCGCAGACACACACTCTCAGACGTTTTAAAATTAATGTCAAGTCACGCACCCCACCCCTCTTTTTTCCTCTCACCCGAGCAGGAAACTGAAAACGGAAAAGCAAACACGTAAAGAATGGAAAACATCGACCTGAGGCTCCTGACATTCAGGGGCGGGCGGCAAGCGGTCTGTACACAGCCACAGTGTCTTTGACCGCTGGTCATTGACGTTCAAACCCCCAGGGCGAAACGGCGAGCTAAGCGGTCGAAGTGTACAGGGGATGAAAGATTCCGCCAGATCAGTCTGTCCTAGATCCGGAAGGGATTTTTGTGTGATTAATGGAAGTAGGCTGAGCGGGAGGAGCCAGAGGCCTCTTGGGAATGATTTTTGGATTGTTGTAGATAAAGTACAGCTTGGAGAGGGAGTGGGATACACCTACGAAGGAAAATGTTCGATAAATTGAGCACTTCAGCAGTTAATGTATCTTATGAAAGTACAAAGTGGTGATTTTTGGATTGTAGCAGATAAAGTGCAATCCGTAATGACAGGGAGATGCCTACAAAGGGAGATGCTTGATAAAGTGAGCAGTTACTGATAATAATAATAATAATGATGATTTGTCTGTCGCCCAACCTCCTGCTGGAGCTCTGGGCCCGTATGTAAAAGTCGAGGTTAATTTATCCCACGGCTACGGGCCTAACCCAGACTAGGCCAAAAGAAGCCCAAAAGCAAAATTAAATTTAAAAAAAGGAAGCGAAGACAGGAAGAAAAAATACTTCTATAACAATTTAGGCACCTTGCTGGAATGGGCCTGCTTCTTGAATTAAAACAAAAAACAACAGAAAATTTAACCCTAGTTTAGTTCGAGGTTAGACTCTAACCTAGGGCTAAAAGCCCTAACCTCGACTATTACTTACGGGCCCTGGGCGCCACACAATAGAAGAGTAGCATTACATACACATTACATACGCATTACAGTTCAACAATTGATATAATTATTGTATGCAGCACGAAGTGATGGTTTTGGAATGTTGTAGATAAAATACAGTCTACTAGTGTCAGGGGTCAATGGCCTGCTGCGGAAATTGAGTTAACAATAAATGTATCGTAAGAACAGCACAAAGTAAAGTTTGCTTTGACGGGAGGAGAGATGGGAAGAACCCTACGAAGAAAAATGTCCGATAAATTGAGCAAATCAGTTTTTTCTTTTCATAAAAAGTATAAAGTGACGACTTTTCGACTGCTGTACAGTCTGTAGAAAGAGGGGAAGATACCTATGAAGGAAAATGTTCGATAAATTCAGTGATTCAGCAATAAATATATTGTATAAAAGTACAAGTAGAAAGTGATGAGATTGTAATAAAAGTACTACACTGTATCAGCTAGTGTTATGATGTTTGTACTGTTGAAAAGTCTTCGTGTCAGGAGTAGATGAACATGACGGAAAATGTTACATAGGTTGAATTGGCATTTCGTGCGAAAAGTGGTGACACTCAAGAAATTCCACCAATAACTATTCATACCCCCTCCTCCCCCTTCCCCAAAACAAAACTCGGAATTAAAGGCTTCACAGTAAACGATTGTTTGCTGTTGTTGTTCGTGGTGGTGGTGGTGGCGGGGATTTTTGTTTGTTTGTTTTGAAATAGCGAAACCTCACTAAAAACCTCAGATTCGCGAAGTCCACATGATCAACAAAAGGCCACAGGATAGCCATGGTTTTTGACAGAATAGAGTGAAGTAACCGCGGGTCAGAAATGACGTAATTTTCTAATCGTCACTCACCAGTTTACGTCAGATTCGCCATAGTTAACAAATCGATTGATTTGTCCAGCGTTTTGAGATGTGATTTCTTTTTCCACTTCAGTCTTTCAATCCAATCCAGTGTCCACTTGTAAAGGGCAGAAGTACTTTAGGGAAACCTTCCTGCTCGTTGTGCTCAGAAATACAACAGAGAAAGAAGGGGAAAAGATTTGCTCAGTTTGGCACTGTCAGTCAGTCTCAGAGGAAGAGGTGAAAATATTTTAAGTGTTCCTCTGAATAAAGGAATGTCAGTGTATTATAAATTCCATGGGACATGTACTCTTTCTGTTCAAGATGAAGACGGTGTGGCGTCCTCCTGCGGATACGATCTTCTAAAATCAGCACTATGGGCTGGAGAGACTGCATGACCCGGATCTCATGCAATATCAGGACTTTATCTCTAGGACGCGGAGAGAAGGACGAAAATGTGCAGTTCGTCAAGTTCTCACACTCAGAAAGCGAGCGGGAACTTCACGTTATACAAAACGGAAGTGTGCAGACGAACATGCGCAACAGTACTTCCGGATGGACTTCGGATGGTGATGAGTGGGACAATTTTCGATACGTCGACGAAGTCTCCGATCGTGACAACACTGGGGATCCAAGAGAGAGAATCTCCGAATGGCAGGCTGGGTGGAACGTAACGAACGCTATTCAGGTGAGAGTTTGTTTTTCAATAAACGAGTCAGCGTGATGCAGTATTTACTATCGATTCATAACAGCTCATTGCAATACTGTGACAGATATGTGATAAAATAATTATAAAGATGGTCACTGGATTTAAAAAAGAAACAAGTATCTGACAACTGATACTCTTGTTAAAAAAAGAGAAAATCTTAAATTCCAACATTTTGAAGTTATCTGGAGTATCAGGCTGGTATATTAGGACCAAAATGTAACATCTTTATTAATCCAATTCCAAGTCGGCAATATGAAAAGCTTAGCAGTAGCAGAAGGGACGGCATCACCAGCATCAGCATTGTCACCATTATCATCATCAACAACAACAACAACAACAATCATTACTTCAGAAACAATATTCTCAATTTCCACTGCATATAGTATAACTGTATACATCAAACCAAAATACGTTTCTACAGAAAAAGTTCAAAACAGCATCAAAGGTACAGTCTCCTCGGCGCGTTTCGGGGGAAAAAGATGGGACAAGAAAAATCGATTTCCACGCTTTGACAATTCCAATCATTTCTTTGCCAGAGAAGATATTTGGTAGTCTTCCACTCTTAGGTTTCTGTCTGAAGTAACGGAAGTCACTCTTTGTCCACTCTTTTTTTCTCTCCCCCCCCCCTCCTCTCCCCAAAGATAAAGTCACCTAGGATGATGGACTGGTCTTCAAAGAAACGCCGCCACCATCTGGCGCAGGCCTGAGTCATGTCTGTGTCATTCAAGTACGAAAATGTCCAGTGATCACTTGCACTTTTCATCTTCTTCGTCTTGTGTGTGTGTGTGTGTGTGTGTGTGTGTGTGTGTGTGTGTGTGTGACTGCCTGAAGTCCTTTCCAGATGTACAGAAGTTGACATGATACGCATCTCGCTACCTCCGCCCTTCCTGCACAAATCATTATATGTTCGAGATATCTTTGAAGACTACTTCTCGATTTTGCCTGCACTCCCCATAAATTACTTGCTAATATACAGAAGTTGATGTGATGCCGTCCCCTCCCTACCCATCCCCCGTCTCCTGTCCCGCACACATGATTGCGTCTTTAAAGAGATCACCTGAACTCGGTCTTTCCAAGTTCGAGAATGCTCGTATGCTGCCTGAAAGTCCCTTCCAGATGTACTGACCTTGCATGCGGTCCCCCCCCCCCCTACACACACACACCACACACACACTCAATCCCCTTCTTCCCCCCCCCCCTCCCCCCGCCCTCTTCTCCCGTCCCGCACAAATAATTACATCTTCCAGACACCTTTGAAGACCATTTGTTCTCGATTTTCGTCTCAGTCTACAAAACTGACGCCCACTACCCCACTCTCAAACACGCCTCTCACCCGAGAAAGTCTGAAACTTCAATTCTTTTTTTCTTCTTGAAATGTCAACGGCACCCACAGTACGTTTCGCTGTTGGTTCTAACCCATCCCTATTATCAATCCTTACAACCTGTAGATTGGCAGTTAATTCCGTTCACCCCACGATTTCCCAGCGACAGATAATGGAGAAGGCGCCCATCATGGGAGAGAATCGAAGGGAAGTTGTGAAGCTGTCTGCTGAGAGGCCTGGCCAAATATTTGTCCATGTCTTCTCCATTCACGTACTCTCCTCCCTACGTGTTCACGGGCAGCCAGATTGTACAGCGCGTCAGTGGAGTACATAGCCCCTCTTCATGATTAAAAAAAAAAATTAAGAGAAGATAAGAATCTTGTCTCAATATGAGAAAAATCTTTTGGGATGTCGAGTGCAATACAATCAACAATAATATTACACCAAACATAACCAAAATACAACTCCAAACTACAACATAACCAAAATACAACTCCAAACTACAACATAACCAAAATACAACTCCAAACTACAACAGAACCAAAATACAACTCCAAACTACAACATAACCAAAATACAACTCCAAACTACAACATAACCAAAATACAACTCCAAACTACAACATAACCAAAATACAACTCCAAACTACAACATAACCAAAATACAACTCCAAACTACAACATAACCAAAATACAACTCCAAACTACAACATAACCAAAATACAACTCCAAACTACAACATAACCAAAATACAACTCCAAACTACAACATAACCAAAATACAACTCCAAACTACAACATAACCAAAATACAACTCCAAACTACAACATAACCAAAATACAACTCCAAACTACAACATAACCAAAATACAACTCCAAACTACAACATAACCAAAATACAACTCCAAACTACAACATAACCAAAATACAACTCCAAACTACAACATAACCAAAATACAACTCCAAACTACAACATAACCAAAATACAACTCCAAACTACAACATAACCAAAATACAACTCCAAACTACAACATAACCAAAATACAACTCCAAACTACAACATAACCAAAATACAACTCCAAACTACAACTTAACGAAAATACAACGAACATCTCTACTCTTAACCACCAGTATTATAAGCTCAGTTTAGTTAGTTGGTAAATTAGTGGTGAATCAATTTTATTCACTTAGCATAATATATGTCTTTTGATCACATTTATAATAACGATGCATTGTGCCCTTTCTTATCAGTTTTCGTTTGCTCGTCTTATATTACTCATGCATAGTGAAGTTGCTTTTAAAATATTAACCCTTTATTTTAGTTATTCTTGCCCCTGGTCAAAAAAACAAATTTGTTCTTGTGTCCATCTTGTGTTCTTGATGGACACACTAAAGTCGTTTGAATTGAATTTGAATTGAATAAATGGAAAATTTAAGGCTGACTTTGTTGAGAGATAAATTTGTCTTTTGGGACTGAACACGCTACTGTGAAAAACACATTAAAGACGTTCCCATACGAACACGGTTCTTTTTTTCAGTAAACAGCATCATAAAAGTTCAGATCGTATTACAATAACATAATGTTGTACAGGCCTGCCTCCTGTCAGGCACATGATAGGTGTACACTCATTGCATTATTAAATCCATCCTTATTACTGGTAAGTTTATGTGCGGTTTTTCTTCTTCTTGTTGTTGTTATTTTGTTTCATTTTGTTTTTTTCAATAAACACTGCTTCTGAATACGATCATAATTATTTATAAAATCGTCGAAAAAAATACAGTTAAAAAGTTAGTTTTTCTGTATAGTCATAAATTCAACACATCACAGTGTGATACTTTTGCGCAGAGAGCGCGTGTTACTGCACTCCCGCACCAGGGAAGACGCGGGTTTTTGCGGGTTTTTGTCGGGTCGTGAGTTCGTATCCCGGCTGTGGCCAAATATTTGTGCTTGCTTTTTCATTGTTGTCCTGTCTTTGATATCGCCCGTATGTGGTGGAAAAAGACGTTAAACCCCGAAACACCCACCCCAACCCCGCGGGTTTTTGTTGTTGTTTCTGTTCTTCTTCTTGTTGTCGTAGAGCGATAGTTATGCAGATTCTATACTCCATCACGTAGCATTAGCACACCTCGCCTCAAAAATACAATAGTGCAAGTTTTCACTACGCACTGGCTATATTTTGTATGCTCAGGGTACCCGTGTTAGTCCCCGCAAATATTTGACGTATAGTCACCGTTTTGCAAAAAGCTTGGCCTTATTCAAGGGCGGGTTGCGAGATGGTGTGGGATTTGAAGAACTTGGGGTTTTCGTCATCTGGTTGATGACCGCACGAATATTTAGATTGTGAAACTACGACAGTCTGATACTCCTCACAGTTTGTGATCGTCGTTATAAATTTTGATCTTTGACTAACCTTGATATCTAACCCTGAAATCTGTTATAAGAAACTTGTCCAAGTTTTTAATTAATATCTTAAATCTGACGAAAATGTCTCTTGAAACTGGCTTGAGAAACAGAATACTTTGTTTCTTTGCAGTGTCATTTAAAGTTTTAAAGTTTTCAGGGCAATCAATTTCGTTCTGTGCCATGGCAGATTGAAAGAGAATGAACGAGAAAACAACCTCTTTGAAAAAGACGAAGTGGAAAAAAAACCCCACCAAAAAACAACCAAGAACAAAGAAGAAGAAAATATTCTCTGAGTTCTCACAGGTAATAGCTTTCTGTTCAAGTGAAAAGCAAATTTAGCCAATGTCTGGGCGCAATAATTGTACGGCCCGGCCATCGACAAGGAACCTTCATCTCTCCTGCGTTTCCAATTAACTTCATCAAAAGAAACTCAACTAAACAAATTGCCTGTCGCAAATGTCATTTTCTGTTAGGTCATCGCGAGACGCCGTGTTCGTGTCAACGTAAGATCAATATCAGGATTTCCATCCGGATTCTTAACACACAAGGGGGTAAAGAAGCGCATTTGGATGCTACATTGTGTTTTCAATTAAATAAAAGTCTGAGAGTGTCATAGGAGTGAAACAGTGGTGACAGCCTCTGTCAGGAAAGTAAGACATAGAACAAAATTTTGGATCACGATCTGGAACCCAAACAACAACAACAACGGCTTACTTACGGTGATATACAGTGAACTTTAGTGGCACCAGAGAATTACGTTTCGTTTCGTAGTATTGTTTGTGTACGTATGATATGACGGAGCGACTGTGTGCGTTACGGTGATTATTATCCCTACTGGTCTCACAGTTGGCAATGCTGTAATAATAATGATAATGGGCATTTTTAGACAGGCGTTTTACTCAATTTCTCGGCTCAAAGCACCGCCAACTACACCCAACACGTACGCTTACGTGAATCACACGCATTCTCTAAAGGCTAGGTTCGAGGAATACGGCGAACTAGATTCGCGCACGTTGTTTCTTAACCGACCAAATACTTGTGCGCAAAACCTGGTTCGAAAGGTTCGCCGAACTAGGTTCGAGGTCTGCACAGCGTGTTGTGGGAACCCTCGCGATCCTTTGGTCGATCCTGCGCTCTGATTGGTTGCTCGGGGAGAGCTGTTGTGCGCATGTACAAAGTTGAGGAAAATGGCGGACGGCATGGCGGCTATCGACTCACTATCGACTCACTTGACATTTCCCTCTCTTGCGCTCTTTTCCTCTTTTCTCCTCTTCCTCGGCTTCCACGAGTTCACTCAAAACGATAACTACCGCAAATGCCTGGTCGTCTCGATCTACGAAGGCGGCCATTTTGGTTGTTTACGATTGTCTCAACTTCCGAGTCCGCCTTGTTCGGGCGATGACGTATGCATATCATTAACGGTCGGTTAAGAAAGAGAACTAGTCCGGCCGAACCTCTGGAACTACGTACGTGTGCGCGCTTGCCCTGTTCGTATACAATACGCAGTTCCCCGAACAAGTTCGCCAGACTGGTGGTTCGCCCGGTTAAGAACGGCCTTTACAGTGTGTTTGAGTCTAACACACAGGACACAACACTTTACAACCACGTGATGCAAAGGATCAGCTCTGCAATTTAAGTTTCGGAATTTAGAACTGCACTTATTTTCAAATGTTGTGGGTTAACCGTTACAATGCAGAGGGGGAAGAAGCCGGAGTATCCGGAAACCCCGGCGATCAGCCCGAATGAACGGTACCGCAAGTGGAACTCGAACCTGACCTCTCGCATTGGCGATGAAGTCTTAACTACTGGAGCACCGACCGCCGTACTACACAAAGAACGATAGATGGTTGGCCAGTAGCACCAATGATTTACGTTTCATTTCGACGACTGCATGTGTTCGGTGCTTCTTATGCGTATTGACCACAGGTGTCAATGTTGTCTAATTATGCTTGTTTTTTTGTTGTTGTTGTTTTTTTCCCCTCTTTCTTATACCCCAGAGAGTAGGACTGACTTTAACTTGGGAAGTCACCAGCACCAGTCTTCCTAACGGAGACGTGGGACAGATGACAACACTAAAGTGCGCATTTGAACTAAAAGGGTTGGGTATTTAGCAGTTTAACTTTCTCTTCCGCCGCGAGCAGTTGACATCAAAGACGGGGCAACGAGAATATATTTGGTCCCAGCCGAGAAGCGAACTCACGCCCCGAGCATTGGAAGTCCAACGCAGTGCTATTCGGCTATCCCGGCTCCCAGTTGAACTAAAAGAAATCACTGGAAAACAATAACTTGCCACACAGTATCAGGGCGTGTTAGGCTCATGACTCGGGGCAAAGAATTTTTCCTTCTCGTTTGTGGCACCGTTCATTCGGGCCGATCGTCGGGGGTTCTCTCCGGGTACTCCGGCTTCCTCCCCCTCTGCTTTGGAAATGTTCAGCCCTCAAAATTTGAAAAAAAAATTGCAATTCTAAATTCCGAAACTTAAATAGCTGAGCTGACCCTTCGCACCACGTGATTGTAATGTGGTTATGTCCAGTGTGTGAGAGATTGTGCGTGATTCACGTGAGCGTGCGTGTTGGGTTCAGTTCGCGGCGCTTTGAGCCGATTCATAAAATTGGGTAAAGCGCCTATACAATACTCATATTATTATTATTATTATTATTATTATTATGACACACGGGAGACCTTTGTGTTCGAACATGGAGAACAGCTCAGAACACGCTCTGGACAAATTAGGGCAAATGCATGTTGTAGCCTCATGTCACACGAGGAACACGGAGAAACACCGTGTTCGCTGTTTGTTCGGACTAAAAACACTCACGTGCGACATCAGCCTTAGCAACAACTGACAGCAAAACATGATACATTATGACGCACACGAGATCACGACCACGCGAGTACTGGCAGGGTGCACGTGTATGTAGGCCCCTATAGGGGGGCAAGTAGGGTCACGACATAATTACCATGTCAGATGCACTCGGCAACCTGTTGAGGCACTGTCATTTTAGCTCTCCAGGAAGCGTTAATTGTCAAGATGCATTAGCACTTTCGTGTTGAGGCTTTTGCGTCGTGAACCGACTACGGTGTTGTTCGTCCATCGGTGTCGATGAGGACTATGACTTCTACTTCAGGACTATCAGGAGTTCTGGTTTGGATGTGTCCGGAGGTGACTGATCGTCGTGATGAGTCCAGACACAAAAGTCATGCTGAGCACGTGAGGCTGGATGTTGATGTGCAGACTACAGCTAAAAATGACACAAACGGCCCAGAAATAAGAAGCTCGATGGGAATTCAGTACAGGAACGAAGCCGAGAGATCCACCTCGGCCGGGAGTGGCCTGCGCACTATGCTGTGCAGAAAAAAACCCAAACCCCACTTACTGGTTCGGCTTAGTCCGAAGACTGAATTAGTGAGCTGACATCAGTAACATCACGCAGTCAATGTTGTCCAATTCCTGGGGATAGCAATTTTATCGTTGCTTTGTCCAGACAGTATTTGCTATTTCGCTATATCGCTACCACTGCCACCACCAACGACAAAACAACGACGATCACACCAACAAGAGCAACAGAAACAACAATCAAAACTCAAGAGTTTAGGTAAATGAAATTTCCCGAGTAAATAACACATAAATCTTGTTATTCGTTTGAGTAGTGGCTAATGTTTTCTTCATACGGATCAGATTTTTTGTCCCATTTTCCACTTGAACGTGAAATCACGGGAAAAGATTATTTATTTATTAATTTATTATTTATTTCTTTATTTGGGCTTTGGGGTTTTCACTCCTGTTTCTGCCATCTAAGGTTCTTTTTGCAATATGCGGTTTTACTTTCCCCCCAGAAAATCCGTCTCGGCAGAGGAGACGCTTCTGTGTTAGTTTATAGTTGAAGACCCCGACACGAACTCTTAAGCTGATTAATTTTCTGATCTAGGAGTCTTTATGTATCGATTTTAAAGAGTTGATTTCCTAACAGGAAAGAGTGCGCATGTGGGCGTCGGAAGTCTGCAGATACAGTATGGCCCTCTTCTCTTGAGACAAGCTCCTGTCAACGAAGAATCGATATCTGGGTGGGGAGGGGGGGGGGGACTTTGCTATCCGGATATAGCGAGCATGTCAATTAAAAACTTTCTGAAGGGGGCTCGTCATGGGTTTTAGGGACTTCATAGACGAAATTTATATTCTAAGTGCAGAGGTACAGTCAATTAAAGTCTTCGGGGAAACCGCCGTGTCAGCTTTTTCTATGACAAACAAAAAATACTTTGTTCTGTTTTTACAGACGAACAAACAAACTCCCAGTAACGAAGTAATTTGAGATGCCTGCTGCTGCAAACCTCGTCAGTGTACCTTTCGTATTATTTACATGAGAAATTCGCAAATTACAAAACAGTCTACTTGGTAAAAAAGAAGGCAAGAAACATCTGTTCCAACCAAACATATCATACGCGGAATAAAAACACGAACGCAGTCAGACAAATCACAAACTCAATACCTTAAAACCGAAAATTTCTCCTACAAAACCTTAAGTCTTCAAGTTTAAATGAAATCTATAATTCTTCCCTTTAGTTATCCTCTCCTGTTTTGCACGCAGGTCGCGCCCTCTTAACGATTCTTATGTGAAGCTGTTTCGTGGGAAATCGAAGCTGGCAATCGAGTTCGTAATTCTCTGGGGGTGTCCGACAAGTTGTTTGGCAGTGCTTACCGCGAGGCTTCGGTCGATTCGTCTCGGGTCTCTGGTGCCTGCGTGTAATTAACACAGGGCAATCGGATGGGTCGTGCAAACGCTTGTTTGAAGGGGGATTACGGAAATCGAAGTTCAAACTGACAAAAAAATATTTGGCATGTAGTGGCCGGGGGATTGATTTTTCAATTCAATTCAATTCAATAATTCTTTATTGTCCTCAAGAGGAGGCAATTCGGTTGCGGCGTAAAAAAAAAAGAGACAACAATCACATACACAATATAACATGTCCCAATAGTAAGATATATAATATCACAGCGATAACACGCGCACGCACACACACACACACACACACACACACACACACACACACACACACACACACACACACACACACACACACACACACACACACACACACACACACACACACACTTCCTTAAAAAACCACGCTCTCATTTAAAAAAAACAAAACAACAACGCCACTGTTAAGACGGGACTACAACCCTTCACTGAAAAGGTAAAATTATAGTAAAAGACTATCACTAGGCACACTCATGCCCTCACACACACGCACTCACAGACACAACACATGCGCGCACACGCGCACACACACTCACACACCCAAGCGAAGGGTTGAAGAATTTGCTGGCCTCCTTTTTTTGTGATTGTGTTTTAGATTGGTGGACAAGGACACAGCTGTCCTGGCACATCTCGGACAGTTTTACAGTATATATCGTACCGGGCATGAGTATCCCACGTTATTGACTCTTTTTTTCGGTTTTGGCCCTGTATGCGAAAATCAGGCAAGATGAACGGATTCTTCACGGTTCTTAGTACAGCAAACACGAGTATAATCAAAGTGCTACACTCCCACTGAACCAAATTTAAATCCATACAGACATCAATTATGATTTTTTTAAAGTGAGGCCACTGGTACACAACTCTAAACTTACTTAGTAGGATTTGAGTTAATGTTTGTTTGTTTTTGTTTGTTTGTTTGTTTTTCTTATTTAGTGAACTATGTGACTGCAGTCCATGCACAATTGTCTGATGGAGTTAGTTAGTTATTTAGGGCTTAACGCTGCGCAAGCTTTTTCTGATGAAACTGTTCGGTAAATTTGATGATCATGATGATGATAATATGGATGACGACGACGAAGACAACGACGACGATGATGATGATGATGACATTTTTTCTTCGGATAATAAATTACTTACATGGATCGCTGCCTGTCTTACAAGCAGTTCTCAAAGGCCAAGTAAAAGAGAATGCCAACTCTAACTATTCGTAGAGAGAGAGAGAGAGAGGAATGTAGCTGGAATCGTTGTCCAAACTGAAGATGATCGACCAGTCCCTATCGCTGGGTTCTTCAACCACCTGTTGTCGCTTGACAGCAGCTCTAGTGATGGGCAATTCTTCTGTCGAACAGATTAACGCCCCCCCCCCCCCTCCCCCGACATCCTCCCCCCCCTCACCCCCCCCCCCCCCCCCGACATTCTGCCCCCCAACCTCCTCTGTCACCCCTCCCCTCTCTTTCTGTTGCCCCTCGCCCTGTGTATTATTTGTCTTAAGCTTGGACTCCCTGCGCCGGAGAACCGCAAAAATTGTAATAGGCAACCCTAACCTAACAACACTCCTGTTCATTTACTCTCTCTCTCTCTCTCTCTCTCTCTCTTCTTTTTTGTCTTTTTTCCCCCCTTGTTTTGATGTTGTCTTTTTACCCTTTAACGTAGAATAGCAGGACAGCTTGTAAGACAGGCAGTAATGCCTAAATGCTCTATCCTGAATTAAAAACGTTTCATCATCATCATCTCTCTCTCTCTCTCTGTCTCTCTGTCTCTCTCTCTCTCTCTACGCTGTACCTAATCTTTCCTCCTTGAAAAATAAAGTGTCATTGTCCTTGTCATTGTCATTGCCCCCCCCCCACCCACACACAAACACACACACTCAAGAGCGCGCGCAGATTTTTATTTTTATTTTTTATTTTTTCCCCTATGCTTGCGACTGTGACCTGTACATGCCATAAACTTATCCTTGAGTTTCTTGAGTAATTCATTGCTCTAAGTCCTCGACATGTATTACCCGTCTACATAAACATGGTTTTGTTCCGAGTCTGTTTCTCTGATCACAAAAGTCATGCCATATCACGTTACAAGTTCATGCCAGTCACATAAACCACAAGATGATTATGCAACATTAAGGTTGAGTGGCGTTTAAAGGGTTAAGGGTGAATAACACGGGCGTCACGACTTCTGCTCTCTTTGGGGGGTGTACATGAAAGAAGCAGCCATGTGTGTGGGGTGGGGGAGGAGGGAGGGGAATGGGGGGGGGGAGGAGTTGCATATGGTGGTCTGGGAGGGGCAGGTGCATTCATCTCTGCCTAGGCAAATTAGATTCGTGATAATTATCGTAAGAATATGAAGTTTATTTGAAACATGATTGCTTTTGCAAACTGGCTTCGAACGAAGTTAATTATTGAGAAATCGGATTTTAAATACGAACGCATTTAACAACGAGACTGACCGTTTCGACGTTACTAGTGAACAAAAACAAACGACACAACAACACCAACAACAACAATCAGCCAAAGAAATAAGCAATGCAAGCGCCTTCTTTGTCGTGTCTCTCTTCTTTGACGAAAGTGTATGTAATGACTGTGTACGAAAAACGTGAAACGAGACTTCCGGTGCTGCACGGGTGAAAACTGTGCTTAAAAGGGAAACTAACCTGTGTAGAAGAAAAAAGTGATAGGTAAGAGGAGGCAAGCACAGATTGGGTTTGTTTTTTGGGGGGTTTTTTGGGTTTTGTTTTTGTTTTGTTTTTTGTTTTTTTAGGGGGGAGGGGGGTCTTTTTTACCGAGCAGCAGCCAAATTTAAGTATCGTTTCACGTTGCTCGTATCCAATTCTGTGCTGCGCCAGTCACCTGCTTTGTGTTCTATAGTGATGACTGTAATTTCTGTGTGCACAGGGTATGTTCATCGTCAGCTTCCCGTACGCTGTGCATCAGGGCGGCTACTGGTCCATCCTGGCCATGGTGCTTGTGGCCTACATCTGCTGCCACACGGGTAAGATCCTCGTCGACTGCCTGTACGAGACCAACCCCATGGGTCGCCTGGTGCGGGTCCGCAGCAGCTACGTGGACATCGCCGAGCACGTGTGGGGCAGGCGTTACGGAGCGAGGCTGGTGAACCTGGCCCAGATCATCGAGCTGCTGATGACGTGCATTCTGTACGTGCTGCTGTGCGGGGACCTGATAGAAGGCAGCTTCCCGGACTCCCCGCTGGACCTGACGTCTTGGATCATGATCAGCACCATGCCGCTTCTCGCCTGCGCCTTCCTCACGTCCCTGAGGAGAGTGTCCTTGCTGAGCTTCTGGTGCACGGTGGCTCACATGCTGATCAACCTCATCATCCTCATCTACTGCTTCACGCAGGCTGGCCACTGGCACTGGCGGGACGTGAAGCTGAAGATCGACATCTGGACCCTGCCTATCGCGCTCGGCATCATCGTCTTCAGCTACACGTCGCAGATCTTCCTGCCCACCCTGGAGGGCAACCTCATCGACAGGAGCAAGTTCCCCTGCATGATGCACTGGACGCACATCGCGGCCGCCGTCTTCAAGGCCCTCTTCTCCTACATCGGCTTCCTCACCTGGGGCTTCCACACCAAGGAGGTCATCACCAACAACCTCCCTACACAGAGCTTCAAGATCGTCGTCAACCTCATCCTGGTGGCCAAAGCGCTTCTCTCTTATCCTCTCCCTTTCTACGCGGCCGTGGATCTGCTGCAGACGGCTATGTTCCAAGGACGGTCAGCGGACAGCAGTGGCACGTGTTTCCCAAGCTGTATGGACGACACTGGTCACCTGAAGGTCTGGGGCCTCGCGCTGCGGCTAGGACTGGTCCTATTCACTACAGTCCTGGCGATCATCATCCCGCACTTCGCCCTCTTGATGGGGCTCATTGGAAGCTTCACGGGCACCATGTTGTCGTTCGTGTGGCCCTGCTACTTTCACCTCAAGATCAAGTGGTACAGTATGTCTCTGACTTACAAGATTCTAGACATCGGCATTATAATACTGGGATTCCTCGCCGGTAGTGTCGGTATGTATTATTCGGCGCATGCGCTGTCTAGAGCTTTCAGAGGACTTCCGCCAGAACCGATACACGGCTGACAAAGGATTCCATCTTTCTAAGATCGGTCGGTAAGAACGTGTAGTGACCCAGTTCTACCGTCACATGGTAAAAAGTTCTAAGTGCTTATAAAATCAGTGGCGCTTGGACCCTTTTAGTAAATGAAGGGAGAGTTATTGAACGAACTGGGCCAAGCAGATTCTGTTTGGTAAAAGATCTAATACGATAGATTTGCGTTTGTGAATAGGACCAAAGACAGGTACGTGTCAGAGGCATACGCTTAAACTTGTCATGCCAAACTCGAAACAGAGACCTCTACAAAAGAAGAAATAAGGACATTCAAAGCTGCAGAGAAGAGAAATGCGTTCGTATAGCAACGTGATCTGGGATGTACAGATCCCTTCGGGTGTTCATATTTTATTTTGCGCTGCAGCAGGTGCCTGTTTCGTAATTTGACGGGTTCAGTGCTGGCATGTGTGTAACGTTCTTCATTCTTGCTTCCAGGTCATATTCGCGCATGGTCTTGATATTGTCTTTTTCGAATTTTGAAATCGACCTGTTGGCCAAAATACCTCAGGGACGAAGTTACAGTTTTCCTCTCGGAAAGCAAGCGTAAGAGACTAATTATGTTGATGGTGTTTAAAGTCTTCTGAGGATCGTTTGTCTATGGAGACTGCCTGACAATAAACGACTCCACCCCTGTCAATCAAAAGGGTCGAGCCCCCAGAATTCAGTCAATCGCATCCCGCGGCATAAAGAGAACAACACATGGCATGGTCTGGCACACATTTTGCCGGACACTACAACGAGGGAATCACATACAGTTTGTTAAGACTGAAACATCGAAAGAAAGCAGTAAGTCCCAAAACGTCATTTGAGGAAAAAGACCATGACGTCAATTTCTTTCATCTTGAAATCACCCCTCTTCCCATAGAAATGACGTCATGTGTTTTGCCCACAGGCGTATAGATGGTGTTGCCAATACATGGCAGAGTAAAGGGGCGGGGCTTTGGCCTCGGGGCTTGCCGAGTGGAGTCGTCAATTCTTACTGCTGTTTAATGAAAGTGTAAATCACGTTTTAAGGTCGGAACTCAGCCCGAATAATCCAACTAAAAACTGAGGTACCCTGCGTGCTGCGCAAACGAAGAACACATGATTCTTTACCGGGCTGAATGCTGAACTTTTTTTTTGTTTGAGACGTGAAACATTCAAGACGCGGTTATACTACTCGTTGTATTGTGTGTGTGGTAGTTCGATAAGCATGCGGTGTCGGAGTTGCCTCCTATGATTTTGTTTTGTGTGGAATCTATCGTTTCTTGTCGTGAACGTTTGCTTTCGATATTAATGTACGTTTTGCAGTCGAGATCAGTGTACACGTGTGTTATTGTAGTCAATAAAATTGCGACCTTTGTTGCGACAAATCTGTTTCAACTTTTTTTTTTATTTGTAATGATGTCGTAGATAGGTCACGTCCTCAGAAAAACGAGAAGTCGAATGTCTGAATTTTTTTCAGCGTTGAGCTTGATATCAGGGGGTCTCAAGTTCAAATCTTGACAGGGTCCAACCTTGTGCAGGCCTTTTTATCGGTGCCCCCGTCTTTGAAATCACTGCCCTTCAGCTGAACTGTCTCATGGTCACAGAAGGACCATCATTTCCGCTGGAATCTAGTTGCGCGACAGTTTACATGAGACTTCCTGACATGTGTGTCCCTTTTAGAATTGATGGGTATTACGTACAAACATCAACAAACACCATTCTCTTCTTCTGTGGACCACTCTTCGTTGAAGAATACAGAAAAAAATCTGACAGGGAGTGATTTATTTAAATTATTCATACCGTCAATCACTGCCCGGCAATACCAACATGTCCAGTTAGGTCGTTATGTCTGTACTGTTTGTTTTTGCGACGTTTGCGAATAAGTGAAATAAGTTTAGGCGTAAGAATACAGTGACTGCTGCTTAGCTAAAAACAACAACAACAAAACAACGTCAACAACAAAAAACACGAAAAAAGAACAAAGCTTGCTTTTCGTTGATTTGACTCTCAAAGACTTTCAGGGCAATTTATAAGACTAAATAAGAAAAAAGTACGCATTCGGTTTCCGGTGACGCTACCGTCCTGTTTGAATGAAACTGATGTGAATGAAACTGATGTGAAAAAAATGTAAAAAAAGAGGTAAACACTACCTTCACCGACGGTCTGGTGCTGGGACATCAGCCTTTCAAATCAAATTCGGGTATGCTGATTTGCCGTGTTGTCCTCGTAACATTATAGTCATACAATAGGTTTGTTTCTAGACATAGCGTTACCAACACTGCCAGACAACTGATTTGTTTTCTCGGAAAACGTTCAAATTACACTACACGAAAACATCCATGTTGGGCATATGCTGCGAACTGGTTTGTCCGCCTAGGAGATGATAACTTGCAATATTTGCTGTATATGCGCTTAGTATGTATTTTTGTTTTACGTAGTTGTATTTGCTGTTTGTTTTCTACGATTTGTTTTTGTAATCTGAAGTTCGAGAAATTAGCATGAAGGTGCAGCGTCTCCTGTATGTTTATGCTGCCCCGTAGACAAGCTTGCATCATTTGTCCAACATTACATTTTTTTTCCAAGTAGTGCAGGCAAACTCATTCTCAGAATTAGTCTTTGCTGCTTGCGCGGCTTTAACCCCCCCCCCCCCCCCCCCCCCGCCCTAAAACATCCATCGAATGAAACAGGGGGTACGACCAACATTTAAACCCTTGCTCAAGACTACCTCCTGTGGTCTTTGACCCTTAAGGTACTTAAACAACACCTTTCGACCATCAAGCTCTCACTCTTTGTCTGGTGCGCTAGTCATAAAATGTAATCGTGTCTGTTGTTCTAAGCTTGGCAACACTTTATCATCAGCTTTCACGCTTCCTTCAACATAGGGAATTAATTAGGCACGTTGTTTACGAACATCAGAAGGAACTTCGTGTTCTGAGATTTATGTCTTCGTTGAGCCAGCATAGCGACCGGCACACAAAATGGTAAGTTGTGTATAGACTTCAAAAAGAAGGTGTGTGTGTTGATCGATGTGGAGCGGACCTTTTCAGGAACTATGCCCCGATAGTGAACTTCAAAAGTTAAGGAGGAGGGGGAGTGGGAGGGGGGCAGTGTAACTCGCGGGATGCTCTCCCCAGCGTGAAATGCCCCGTGTGATTGCAGGTGGCATTTGCCCGGGTTTAATCAGCTTGAGGCTAGAAGAGCCCCGGGCGTACGTATCTTGAGGCTAGAAGAGCCCCGGGTTAATACAGCTTGAGGCTAGAAGAGCCCCGGATTAATACAACTTGAGGCTAGAAGAGCCCCGGGTTAATACAGCTTGAGGCTAGAAGTGTCCCGGGTTAATACAGCTTGAGGCTAGAAGTGTCCCGGGTTAATACAGCTTGAGGCTAGAAGTGCCCCGGGTTAATACAGCTTGAGGCTAGAAGTGTCCCGGGTTAATACAGCTTGAGGCTAGAAGTGCCCCGGGTTAATACAGCTTGAGGCTAGAAGTCAAGTAAATCTGACTTACTACACCGTGATCACCGAGCTGGTAGGGCGTTGGACTTTCAATGCTCGGGTTGTGAGTTCGAATCCCGACTGGAGTCAAATATTTTTCCTCGTTGTCCTGTTCACCCGTTAGTTTGGGGAAAGGACGTTTAACCATCAAACAAGCAACTGACAAAACCCACAAGACAGATGGTATTCGATGGTAGGTCATTTGGTTTAGTCTTGCTGAGTGTGGTTCTTGTCCAATGTTTTCTGTGTTCCACTTGTGTGTGTGTGTGTGTGTGTGTGTGTGTGTGTGTGTGCGTGCGTGCGTGCGTGCGTGCGTGCGTGCGTATCTTGGGATCATTGCTGAACGAAAGGACCCGGACACCTTTTTGCTGAACGAAAAGACCCGGACACCTTTTTGCATTTTCTACTTCAACTACGCGATCCTAATTTATGCTTTTCCAACCCAACCTTTGTTTCCAGGGAAAAAAAATCTGCGTTAGTGGCATTAGCTAACAACGACATTTACGATGGGAGTTTTTCCTCCGTTCTGAACCGTTCGTTTTGTTCTCTTTTCCCATGATGGAGGGTGTTTCAGGTAAATGTGCCTCTTAATACACGAGTGCATGTACAACCCATTATCTTAACATCGCACACCTGCTTTCCTAGCCATTTCCTCTACACGTGTAACGCTGCTTAAGAAGATGCAATTAGGCTTATGCAATGTTATCGTGGTAACCCGCGTCACCCGACTCAGTCGTCTACAAAGCCAGAGGAATGACGCTAATGTGATGTTCCGTGTTCTTACAACGCACGTGTTCATGCAACCGGACGCAGCCTCAATCCTATTCCGGTTTTAACAACCATTAGCTGGACACAAATGGAAGAAGGCCATGTACGCTACATGGAAAACCGTGTAGCGAGGGCGTAAGCATATGTAGCTTTGGGTCTCGTATGTGTACTTCGTGCGGTATTCCTGGGAGTGTGAGGAAGTTATACGGAGGCCACACAACGAACGGACGTGCGCAATTGTATTCTACTCATTGTTTATTGTAGCAAAAAAAAAAAAAAAAAAAAACAGTGATTTTTTTTAATGAATGAAGAACTCTCTGAAAGAAAGACTTGAGAGGATTTTTTATTTTTTTAATTTTTTTAAATGTCTTTTTTTCCCCCTACTTTAAAACAGTGCCATTCTGACAGCGTACCGAATGGCAGATGTTATACTAAAAAAAAATTGAGAAGAAATTAGTGAAGAAAAATTTAAACGCTGCATGCTCCGAAATACAGACCCTTGAGAAGAGTAACGAACTGCCTTACTTTTGTTGTTGTTGTTGTTGTTGCTCTTGGGGTTTTTTGTTGTTGTTTGTTTGTGTTTGTGTTTGTATTTGTTTTTGGTTTTTGTTTTGGTTTGCTTTTCGTGTTTTGGTTGTTGTTGTTTTTTTGTTGTTGTTGTTTTTGTTTGTTCGTTGTTGTTGTTGCCGGGGGGGGGGGGGGTAAATTTTTATACTTAAAATGCATTATTTTAAAGATTATCTTACATTGTTTTCAGGTAGAGATATTAGTCACATGTTGATTGGCACTAAGATGAAGACCTCTCTTTTGTCGATGTCAGTGGTGTCGTAATAGAATCATGTGGTCTGTGTGTGCATTATATTATGACGTGGTGCGGAAATAGCAACGTCAGACACACTCCTCATACAGACATTAAGGGCGCGTCAAGACGTTAATGTGCAGACATAGCAAATGGGATCGGGGGAGAACATCCCGTGAGGTCACAGAATGGTCAGGACGACCTCTGCGGTAAAAGAGTAAAAGGGTGTAAGTGCTTCTCAAATCTATGGCGTTTAGGCTCCACCGAAAGATAGTAGACATGCAACATGACGTGCAGGTCAGTCGGGCGTGATGAATGTCAACGGACGTCATAAAAAGTAACCGACTTTTGCCTCGGTTCTGCCACAAATCATGTACGTGAGGACTTCATCCTAGGAAAAGACAGTCCACGGCAGATAATCCAGCCAAGCATGTTCCGATCATCACACCGTCTCTTTTGAACCCGACTCGCCACACAAAGGCCCATATACAACAACTATCAGCCCACAGGAGCATTCCGCTAAATCACTTCTGAAGCACCAAACAGACACAATTAATGTCTCGTAGACAGTGTCGCTGGAAGAGGTCTCGTAGACAGTGTCGCTGGAAGAGGTCTCGTAGACAGTGTCGCTGGAAGAGGTCTCGTAGACAATGTCGCTGGAAGAGGTCTCGTAGACAGTGTCGCTGGAAGAGGTCTCGTAGACAGTGTCGCTGGAAGAGGTCTCGTAGACAATGTCGCTGGAAGAGGTCTCGTAGACAGTGTCGCTGGAAGAGGTCAGAAGACACCGTCTTTCTGTGAATGGGAAAGCGGAAGTATATTGCACTTGTCACACCTACATGGTCCAACGCTGATTTTAATTTATTTATTGTTTTACACTCTTTCACACATACGGGTTACAACCTGAACAGGGGGTATCACGCTTACATGGACACTCACAAGCACAACTGTCCTAACTCCTTTGTGAACAGCCGTATCAAACAGACAAAAGTAGTAAGTGAAGCTCAAATTGGAGTTAGTTATGTAGGGCTTAACGCCGCCGCGCAAGCAACAAAGACGAAGCTAAACTTGGAAGATTTTAGAAGGCACATTCTCTGTGGAAAGGAAAGTCTGTTATAGTCACTTATCGCAATGAGGCACTTCTCACACGTCGTCAGTACGAGGCAGAATTTAAGTCATTTACTGTTTTACACTGTTTCACTCTTACGGGCTATAACTTTAAAGAGTGGTAACTGAATTTGAGACGCGGACATGCTTACCCACTAGCACAACGTTACTGTTCCAACTCTTCTGTGAAGAACAACATCAAACAGACAACTGCCTTGCAGAAAGTGTGTCTAGAAAAGTTTAGAAGGCATGTTCCCTCTATCTGTGTGTGTGTGTGTGTGTGTGTGTGTGTGTGTGTGTGTGTGTGTGCGTGCGTGTGTGTGTGTGTGTGTGTGTGTGTGTGTGTGTGTGTGTGTGTGTGTGTGTGTGTGTGTGTGTGTGTGTGCGTGCGTGTGTGTGTGTGTGTGTGTGTGTGTGTGTGTGTGTGTGTGTGTGTGTGTGTGTGAGAGAGAGAGAGAGAGAGAGAGAGAGAGAGAGAGAGAGAGGTGGTGGTGGTGTTACTATAGTGATAATTTTTTTTTTATTAAAAACAGTTTCGTTTAATTAATCTTTGTACAGAAATACTGTTGTTTTCTTCAGTTGCAAACAGAACAACACTACACAAAAACAATTTCGTTTAATTAATCTTTGTACAGAAATACTGGTGGGTTTTTTTCTGCAGTTGCAAACATAACAGCAAACAACCAACACAAATACACATACAAAAATCCTACGCCTTCAAGCGGAATGGACTATACAGCGTCCTTGAACTTACAAGACTTGGAGACGCGACCCAGAGGTTAAGATTTCACCAATGAAAACGTCCTATCGTGAGTAAACATTTCCCTTTTATGACAGTGACGGCGTAGGAATCTAATCGGCTTTCTTACCGAGAGTCATTACGCGTGAAGAGTTAATCCCAAGTGTGTGTTCTTTCGCTCTGGCGGAGTAATAATGAGTGATGCTGGGGTGTGTCATGTGGTCACGAAACACGGTCTTTATGATCACAGTTACGGTTCACGGAACTACTGCGACGTCGGAATTAAGGTCCTGACAGAATGCTAGCATTGGGTGTTGGACAATCCATCACAATTACTCTGTGTGTGTGTGTGTGTGTGTGTGTGTGTGTGTGTGTGTGTGTGTGTGTGTGTGTGTGTGTGTGTGTGTGTGTGTGTGTGTGTGTGTGTGTGTGTGTGTGTCCACCGGTGGCATCCCTAAAAAAATCAAAACTCTTAAGACCCCGAGGCCGACCAGCCCCTGCCCGCTTTTTAGGTTATAAAGAACTAGCCACCGCACACCAGCAGGAGCCACTTCAAGCCACTAAAACGCAAGGCGTGCGCCTTCCCCGCTAGGCCCGAGAGCGCTGCAGATTCTACAACAGTGGCTTGAAGTGGCTCCTTGTGATCTGAAGATTTGCAAGTAAAACTGCAATTTTTGCATTTTTTTTTTTAAGAGAACATTATTTCATGAATTCAAATTTGGCTTAGTGGGAGCGTTGCACTTTGATTATACTCGTGTTTGCTGCAGTAATTAGCGCTGTTAAGGAACCGTCAATCTTGCCTGATTTTCGCATCCAGGGCCCAAACCGAAAAAGAGTCAAAAACGTGGGATACTGACTTGTGCGGGGTGCGATATGTGTTAAAGGTGGAGTAGAACGACGCGTCATGTAAATTATTGCCTTTGTCATGACAATAATAATAATAATAATAATGACGATTTTTATGGCGCCTGTCCTTTGGGAAGCTCCAAGCGCAGTACAAGCAGGGGTGTGTGTGTGTGTGTGTGGGGGGGGGGGGGGCATGGAGAGCCGCGGAAGCTACAGAGGTCATTTTGCCGCTACGTAGGGGTAATAGAGCCATCTTAACCTGCTTCCGTGTAGTTAAAACAATTATCCTCAAATTAAGGTGCGATTACATCAACAACAACAACAACAAAAAACGTGTAAAACACACGTGGGAGAAAGAAAGTAAGGAGAAGGAGAAAGCAAATAAAATACAAGGCACAGGGTCCCATAAACTGACTGCTCATTATTTTTTTTAACTACTTATTGTCCCTTTCGGGAAATTCGGGTTACTTCCCCCCGGGAGAAGCGCGTCGCCGCGGTGCAGCGCCATCCAATACCTATCTTTTTTTTTAAACAACAATTTCGCTGGGGGAGGAAAGCCGGATAACCGGAGAGAAACCCCCGATGAGCAGCCCGGAAGCCAGCAAAAACCGGTATCACAAGCTCGACCTGGGCTCGAACTCACGCTTCATCGCCATGACATTGGTGACGGCCGTTTCAGTATCCTACGCGCTACCTATTAGACCACCGCTCACCCCAGCTTTTCCATCCTTTGTTTAACTTTTAAACAGTCATGTGCTCAGCATTCTGCTTTCGTCTGAGTGACCGATACATGACGTTGTACCAGGCAGAGGGCCGAGGTAGGACCAGGTAGGTCAGGGGTCAGACGTATGTTTCTCGCATATATATTTTATTAAGTGTCGGCTCCGTTTCGTGGTATCGTGCACCCCATCTGGCGTGAGGGAAATACTTTCCATTGCTGCCTAGTTTACCACATAGCCGGGTGAATTGATGGCGACAAAGGGACACTAAACTTATTAACTGATTTACTGATAGTGAAATAGATACTTTAGGCATGTACAAAAATAGGACAGTACCTTGTGACAATACTATGGGGTGTGATGCAAGAAAAGGGACTAGTCTAGTCTTAGATTTAACTCTAGTCTCGGACTTATAACAACGGGATTACATGTATCATCAGCGTGCATTACCTTTTAGTCCCTGGTGTAGTCGCAGACTTGCCTTAAGCCGATGTCACCCGGGAGCGTTGTGGTTCGAACAAACAGCGAACAGGGTGTTTTTCCGTGTTTCTCGTGTGACATGCAGCTATCACATGCCTTTGCCTTAATGTTTTCGGCGCATTTTGGGTTTTGGGTTGTTTTCCATATTTCTCTGAACAAAAAACGCCTCCCGTGTGTCATGAGACTTCGTACTAAGCGTGTGGTCTTAGTTTAGTCAAGCTAGTTTCCGTAGGTCCTAATTTCTCTCCATGCATCAGGCCCAAGATGACCGACAGGAGACGACCGTAGGTGTAGTGTCCCTAAATTAGCAAAAACATTCATTTGACCAAGGAACGTGATAAGAAATCGCTCCTCTGTGAATAATGAAATTAACACCGCCGAAAAGAAATGCGAAATTATACCGCCGACGCATCCAGGACACACAAATTTGCTGGTAAACTAAAGGAAGTTGCAGCCCCTTTTGCGTAGGCTCGCCATTCTTCAAGCAACTCTGTGGCTTTCCACACTTTACAGGTCACAGATTACTAAGGATTTCTTCGCTGTGGCCTCTGCAAATGTCAGACAGCACATTTCAAACCAAAGCAGACAATGGTTTCCAGAGGCTAGACATGTCGGCAAGTTGCATCCGAAAAAATGAAGTCTCGAAAGCGTAATTTTACAGGGTTTCCGGTGCGCAGTCCTTCCCAACCCCACATCCTGAAAATAGCTGTGCACTCCGTTATTCATTCCCTGCATATGCCCAAGGATATGGTTGAAGATAGGTCACCCCACGACCCAAGTCTGCCATTTTTTGACACTTCAAACATATCCAAAACAAAACCCAAACATTGAGGTGATAATATGCACTTTTAACACACATTTCGAACCGAGTATCTCACGTTTTTGACTCTTTTTCGGTTTTGACTTTGCATGCAAAAATCAGGCCAGATTAATGGTTCCTTGACCACTTTTACTGCAGCAAATACGAGTATAATCAAAGCACAACACTCCCATCAAGCCATATTTAAATCTATGCATACCTAAATTAATTATGATTTTTTTTATGTCTGGCATTCCTGAGACAGGGAAAAGTGTTCCAGAGAATCTACTGCATGTTCGCATCTTTGCCCGTAGGTACCACGGGCAAATCCCTTCACCAACTACAACACGACCCGAGAGGCAGATATTGGCGGAGTTGTCCACGTTCAGTGAACTTATCAGACAAAACGGAAGAGCAAAATCCCAGAATAAGGATTAATAAAACATACAAGTCCAAGATTCTAGGAGAAAAGCAATATTGCGAAATCCACTACTGTTTGGGGGGGAATCACGTTTGTAAAAACTGAGGAAATCCGTTGCTGCCGAGCGAACTGAAGTCTGTCTTCTAAGAGCGACGCTGGCGCAATGAGCTGGAGCCGTGGTCACGACGCGAACGCAAATTTCTTTGCGCAAATAGGTT
The DNA here is from genome assembly GCA_018292915.2 of Batillaria attramentaria. Taxonomy (NCBI): domain Eukaryota; kingdom Metazoa; phylum Mollusca; class Gastropoda; family Batillariidae; genus Batillaria; species Batillaria attramentaria. The sequence continues at coordinate 1,158,618 of JACVVK020000108.1, read as the reverse complement.
GCGGATCGTAAGTTCGTATGTGGCTACGTGAAAACTATCTCTTCCGCTAGTTGGCCGGTCACGACGCGCACTTACTGGAAACGGTGTCACGTACGGGTTATTTTTAGATAGGTGTGGGACCCCCGGGATTCCCACGGAAAACACCATCACGTGACCTGCACAAATTCTCCTTGCAGCGTGAAGAGTGAAAGAGAAGAGGGGGTGTGTTCACTACGCGTTCACTACAGAGTTTTTGATCGAGTCATGTTTATCTGCCGTAGCGTCAGGTTAAATGCGTGGCATGTATGTGGAGAGTGTGATCAGGAGAGCATGCACGTCGCATATAGACCGCTCCCTAGCAGTCTCTATCTCAACATTGGACGGACTACAACCAGTAGAAGCATTTACTGCACGTACAAACCGTATGTAGCAGGCTCACTGGCAAGAAAACCAACGGAATGAACCTCAATCAAAGAACAACGAAAGAGGAGAGGATAACAACAACATCAACAAAACTCTCCACATACATGCCACGCATTTAACCTGACGCCGGTGCTACGGCAGATAAACATGACCAGCGGCAAAACTCTGAATTCGGAACCCGCACATTTCGGGTCCACAACACAATGAATGAGACCTGCATTGACAGGCACTGATACGATCAAAACGGTGGTGGCTGATCAGTGAGGACTGACCGAGTGCGTTCAGCACTGAACTAGTCCGAAACACACACAACAAATGTTTACCCACAAAAAAGGAAACAAATAAACCCACGATGTGTGTACGGCTGGCCACACAGGCCTTTGCATTGCAGGGTGCGTAGTGAACTGAACGCGCCCCGTCTACACTCAAGTCGTCCTACAGAAGATCGCACAATTCCTGCAGGTCTCTCCTCCTAAATCTAAACCTTTGAAGCATGTCCACATCGTCGTACAAGTCAAAAGGGTTAGTACGATTGCGGAACACCCTTTCCCGTCGCAATGCTCTTCTCATTTGCAGTTCAAGCGGGCCGCCATTTTTCAGATTTACGCAAAGGCTACGGCACCTTTCCGACACCCTCCTAGGTGGTGTACAATACGCAAGGGTTTCCGAGCGGCCGTAACTCTGCGCAAACGTCATGACCACCCAATTTTATCACAAATCGTAAGTTACGGACCCTCGCGTGCGTAAATCGGTGGCGGAAAAGTTACGAACGCGTCGTGACCACGGCCCCTGGACACATCAGAAGGAAGGAAGCGTCCAGCGTGCGAAATTAGGTCATGTTTACGTAATAGCGCGGCGTTGGCGCCGGCCGCCTACGGAGAGGAAAACCATGCCAGACGTAAATAGCCTTGCGCCTGTGAACGGCGCGCAACTTGTTTTAGTGAGGCCACTGGTGCACAACCCCACACGTGCTTGTCAGGAACTGAATTAAGAACTCTAAAATCAAGAAAAACAAGTGAAATTCATGTTAATAATACCAGTTCTTTTGCTCCCTTATCCTTCCTCATTTCGACTGTCTCCTGTGATCTGTGGTCGCTCATTCTTGACATGCACAGACTGTGTGTCTGGAGACACTTTCTGTATTATAAGCCATCAAAGATATTTCTATTTCCTAACTGTGCCAGTATGTGTCTGCGTGTTCTCAAGACCGCGTGTGTGTGTGTGTGTGTGTGTGTGTGTGTGTGTGTGTGTGTGTGTGTGTGTGTGTGTGTGTGTGTGTGTGTGTGTGTGTGTGTGCGCGCCGGAAATGTATAACCGCATCGTAAAACTTCTATAATATATCGTTCTAGTCAAAGCTGACGACTTTAGCTGACGTGTGCACGGTCTGGAGTGCAAGAATAAATGCCAAGAATACTTGGAATTTTCCAAACCTAGAAACTGAATTTTTAGGGGCGTATGCTCGCCATTCTTCATGCAACTCTAGCATGGATACCCAGATTGTACGACTCTGAAGAGAGTGTAGACGCTCATTCCTGATGTGTACAGGCTTTGATTTAGACTGCACTCCCGCACCGTCAAACACATTGCTTGAAGAGCGGTAGTGGAATACACACATACATCTGCACGGGGTGGGGGGGGGGGGTCGGTGGTCCAGTGGTTAAGAGAGAGGTCAGGGGTTCGAGTCCCACTCGGGGCAAAGAATTTTTCCTTCTCGTATGTGGCACCGTTCATTCGGGCCGATCGTCGGGGGTTCTCTCCGGGTACTCCGGCTTCCCCCCCCCCCCTCTGCTTTGGAAATGTTCAGCTTACCAAATTTGAAAAAAAATAAATGCAATTCTAAATTCTGAAATTTAAATAGCTGAGCTGACCCTTCGCACCACGGGATTGTAATGTGTTTGTGTCCAATGTGTGAGCTAATGCTTGTGATTCACGTGAGCGTGCGTGTTGGGTTCAGTTCACGGCGCTTTGAGCCGATTCATGAAATTGGGTACAGCGCCTATACATTATTATTATTATTATTATACCTCCATGCACAGAAAGTACGTATTCATGAAATGCACGGGCTATAATCTGTACACTTTAGGTGTCTTGTGAGGAAACACTCTAAACTCCAGCGAAAGTATAACCATGTAAGTGTGACATGTTTCTAGATTCTCACGGCCTGTTTATGTGATGTCCCGGAAATGTTTAACTGCATTGCAAAACTTCGTAAAAAATATATTGTTCATGTCAAAGCTGACGTCTATCGCTGACGTTGTGCACTGTCTGATGGCAGAGAGAGAGAAAAAAATCAGTTCTGTATACGCGCTTCACCCAATTTCTTGGACCGGCTCAAATGGCCGTGACCGGCTCAAATGGCCGCCAACATGCACGCTCACGTAAATCATACGCTTTCTCTCACACACTGGACATGAACACATTACAATTAAGTTGTGCGAAGGGTCAGCTCAGCTATTTAAGTTTCGGAATTTAGAATTGCTTTTATTTTTCAATTTTTGGGGGGGCTGAACAAAAAGTGGAAACTGAATGTTTTTCTAGTTGTTGATATCGTCGTCTCGGTGCTCTGCAAGAACATTCTTCCCCGTTGTCTGCTGTAGCAAAAAAAAAATAATAAAAAAAATGATAGCATAAACGGTTAAATGGCAATAACGTGTAATTCAGATTCAAGAATAAGATTGTTCAGTGATTAGAGTTTCTGCGAAAATGATATAACCTGCAGAAAGTGGGGGGGCGGTCGGTGGTCTTGGGGGCGCCGAGGTGGGGGGGGGGGGGGGGTCGAGTCCCATTCGGGGCAAAGAATTTTTCCTTCTCGTATGTGGCACCGTTCATTCGGGCCGATCGTCGGGGGTTCTCTCCGGGTACTCCGGCTTCCTCCCGCTCTGCTTTGGAAATGTTCAGTCCACCCAAATTTGAAGAAAAAAAATGCAATTCTAAATTCCGATATTTAAAATATTAATAGCTGAGCTGACCCTTTGCACCACGTGATTGTAATGTGTTCATGTCCAGTGTGTGAGAGAATGCGTGTGATTCCCGTGAGCGTGCGTGTTGGGTTCAGTTCGCGGGGTTTTGAGCCGATTCACGAAATTGGGTAAAGCGCCTGTACAATACTCATTATTGTTATTCTTATTTAAGTGTCTGGGAACAGTGGAGCTGAGAAAGATGTGTCTCTCCAGATAGCGTTATTCAAGTTTCCAGCACGAGAGGAGTACATACTCC
>JACVVK020000108.1:970000-1150000 GCA_018292915.2 Batillaria attramentaria | reverse complement strand
TATGTGGTCTGTCGTTTCCCATAAATCTCTTTACGGAGTCGATTTATGGACTCTCCCCCCCCCCCCCCCTCAAAGACATTACTTATACTGATTGTCGGATTTCCGCGTCGGGTTGAAGCTGGATCCCAGCTTTTCTGTGTTTTATGTCACGTGGCGTTCATTACAGTGTATGTAAATATCGCTTTATGGGCAGGTGCCTGAGAGCAGTAAATGTCTGAGTCTGAGTCTGAGTCTGCCGTCGTACAGACAACGTGTGAATAAAAATACTAGGGTTTTGTGAATTTGTTGGACCGACCTTGTTCGCGTCGCGCAAATGGCTCGGTGATGCAGGGTCGCAAAGAACTATTATAAACATTTCCTGCATCTACTAACACAGTTTGGAGGGGACGAAACACGAAGAATGTGCGTTCAAACACACAAACGTGTTTGTGCATAGTTACTACTATGCAGAGTGTTTCCTGCGTGAAAGTAACTTGCACCCAATATCAATACAACAGCAATATCAATACAGGGGGTGGGGATGTTTGGGAGTTTAACGCCCTTTTCCACCACATACGGGTGACGGGGCAACGAGGAAAAAGCCAGCACAAATGTGATATCAATACACATACAAACCACTTATAAAGGCAAAGGAAAACGCCCTTATCGAAATTATTTATGTTGGTAGTGTGTTTCGTTTGTGAAGCGAAGTACCTGATCATTCGTTTAAATCCGCCTCTTGTCCAATGCAGGCGAGATGGCGACCACACCACCACCAGGTCCTGACGGTTCGCCTGTGCTCCACGCCTCCTCACTGAACGGAGGTGTCCCCCCAAGCGCCCAAGCCACGACCACCCCCAACACCACCTCCGCAAGCCCCACCACCCAGCCCCCTGTCTCGTCTGTTTTTGGAGGAGGAGGAGGAGGAGGTGGCGGCACCCAGACTGGAAGTTCTGGACCTCTGACTGTCTTTGACAGCAACGTCCCTTACGATCTGAAGGACCCGTCCAACCCGCACTGGACGCATTTTCTGACGGAGGTAGCGCAGCAGACCAGCAGGGACTTGACCAGTCTACAGGCGGACGGCGTGAACGATCCGGTGATTGGTGCCATGTGGGACGTTTACGTTCAGACCATCGGGGACGGTTCGGGGCTGCCGTCGGGCGTGGGCGGGGTTTCTGGGACCGATACCACAGCTTACGGAAGTGCTGGAAGTGACAGCGCCGGAACAGGAAGCGTGGGTGCTGACCCTATGAGTTCTGGGATTGATGCCAACATGGCCCCCGCGTCTCTGTACGACTTGTGGGGCTGGACGACGACTCCTCCGCCTAACCCGGCTATCAACGACAAGTGGTTTTTAAATTTCTTCAAAACGCCCACATCGTCCTCTTCGTCAATAAGTGGTTCTGCGTCTTCATCGGCGACTTCTAGCTCACAAGGAACACAGACTCAAAGCGATTCCGCACCCAACACTGTAAATCAGCAGTACCAGTCCTCCACTTATCAATCACCTCAATATCCCACCCCCAAAACTCAGACGAACACTATGCAGACGTTTTCTCAGTTCACTACCTATCCAGCCTCGCAGCAGCAAAACACCGCTATGACGTCATATCAGAACACTTTCAACACAGCGATGATGTCTCCAATGATGTCCTCTTCTATGCGATCCACGTCTTTCCCGACGTCGTACCAAACCTCGGCACAACAGACAACACAACAGAATCCCTTGCTGCTGATCCAGCGTTTGATGGCGCCACAAAGCACGGTAACAGCAACTCAGCAGCAAACCTCTGGACCTGATTTTAAGTTCTCCAGCGCGCCTTGGAGCTCCGGCAGCCTGTCAAACCAACAGACATACAACCATCAGCAGCAGCAGCAGCCACAGCTTACGGTCCAGCATACACAGCAAGCTCCCGTTACCGCGACTAGCACGGATACCTCAGCTAGTTCCTCCATGGTGGCTGATCTGTCGAGGCAGCTCCTCGAGCTGCTAGGAAAAGCCTCTCCTGCTGCTCCTTCTGCAGCCTCCACGCCCGCACAAACATCGTCAGCGTCGTCTTCCCCGTCGTTCCTGTCGAGCTCCATTCAGAACTTGCAACCTCCCACACAGACGGTGCCTCCACCGCCTGAATCTCGTCCCATGTTTTCGCTCGGTCCATCTTCGCTCGGCAACAACGGTGCTGCTTTGGACCCGGTCAATGGCCAGGTTATGGAATCGTCTCCGAGTCTCGGAGGAGGACTGAGGGCGCCCAACGCTATCGACTCGCTCAGTAATTCCCCCGGCATGCCCCCTGCTGCTCTCAACATGGCCACCGGATTTAACCCTGTTTCATTCTACTACAATACCATGTTCAACGCAAGGTGAGTCTTACAGAGCCATAGCTGTCGAGCTGCTTGGTAGCCGCATGGGTATGCTTGCTTTGTCGTGGACTGGTGGGTTATCGAGTGTAAACAAGGTAACAAACCCTTATTACCAACCCTTGCTGTGTGTAGGTCGTAGGAATATGTAGTTCAAGTGGTTGAGCGCATTGCTCTCTGTTCTTGCTCTCGGATGATTCAGGGTTCCCGATGGGGTTAACATTTGCGCAGACCAATTTTTAGTACGCGTCACACTTTTACCAGCCATTACCCCAAAATGGCCGTTTTTCAACAGCAGTTTTTCAGCAAACGTGTCTCGGGCCTACACTATGATACAAAAACCATATTTGTACCAAAAGAAAGCTTTATTGTACTTTGCATCGATACCGATTACTCAAACTGTCCAAAATCACCATGTGGTCCCCTTTTGTGGGAGCTCATCACCTATGTTAATATCCTGTGTGTTTCGTTCACGCATACTTCCGGCGCAGGGCGTCTCGAGACTTGGGTTGCCGTACGATGGGTGAGATGCTGGACATGGACGTTCCCAGACCCATGGACCTCAGCTGCACTCGCTTGTGTCCTGCCATCATGCCAGGCGCCGTAACCGGCAAGAGGTTCGGCACCACCTGCCTCTGTTGTCCTGTATACGGTCAGTAAGAGTTCTTTCCGTTCTCGTGCTACATCTTGTAATCGGGGGTTCGTTAAATTAGCATGAAGGTGCAGCGTCACCTGCATGTCCTAGGTTTATACTGCCCTGTAGACCAGTTTGCATCCTTTGTCCAACGTTACATTTTTGGTTTGTTTTTGGTTTTTTTTTCACGTAGTGCAGGCACACTCAGCCGCGAATTAGTCTTTGGTGCGCGCGCGGCTTTAAGCCCCAAAAGTTAACTCACTCACTCACTCGGGCTACATCCACTGACCCAAATTTCCGAATTTCCACCATTTGGTTTTGTTTTTTTTTTGGTTTTTTTTTTTGGCTGTTGTTGTTGGGGTTTTTTTTAATTGCTTTGTTTTAACGGTCACAGTCGCTTGTCTTTTCTTGTCCACAGTATCGGATCGAGCAATCGGACTGAGGGGTTTGATGCGGCGTAATCGCTATGTGGCTGAAGGACTTTCTTAAAGTATAATAAATTGTTATGTTAAATATGCGAAACCGCGTGTAAATATGTGGTGTGTGTGTGTGTGCGTGCGTGCGTGCGTGCGTGCGTGCGTGCGTGCGTGCGTGCGTGCGTGTGTGTGTGTGTGTGTGTGTGTGTGTGTGTGTGTGTGTGTGTGTGTGTGTGTGTGTGAGACAGACAGATGAAATTAATGAACTGAAAAACTTTATTTACAACGGTTGAGCTCATAGACGTAGAGAGAGAGAGAGAGAGAGAGAGAGAGAGAGAGAGAGAGAGAGAGAGAGAGAGAGAGAGAGATTAAATGAAATGAAAAACTTCATTTTACAACGGTTGAGGTCATTGACGTAAAGAGAGACAGACAGACAGACAGGCACGCAGGCAGGCAGGCAGGCAGACAGACAGACAGACAGACAGACAGATATGTCCGTGTTTCTTCTAGGCTTCCAACAAAATGATTGTATTACGTTTCATCTCAAACTCATCAATACCAGCGTGAACACCGTGTGAGAAAATCAGAAATCATAATCTCTTCAACTGATCTTCGTGGATAGGCGTTTTGGATATACAATCGATGCGTGATGTTGAACAGAAATTGCAGTCGTATGAGAAATATTGCTTCTTACTTTGGGAATGCATGTAGTCACGAAACGGATGACTCGACAACATTAGCTCAGGTGATTTTCCATTGTCGACTGACTTAATAAAAACCTTGAACACGTTTCGTAAAACGTGATGGCACGCCATCTTGACTTCCTTTAGCCAGCCTCGTGCTGAAACAAACCCAGTCTCTGTAATTTCATCGACGGATGCATCCTATTAACCCTGGATATGACTTTCACCTTATGATATTACAATAAGGTGTGACCGTATGGCTGTTCAAGTCAACAGTCATATGAGAAATATTGCTTCTTTGTTGGGCAATGCATGTAGTCACGAAATGGAGGACTCGACAACATTAGCTCAGGTGATTTTCCATTGTCGACTGACTTAATAAAACCTTGCACACGTTTCGTAAAACGTGATGGCACGTCAGTTTGCCTTCTTAAGCCGGCCACGTGCTGAAACAAACCCTAACTCTGCAATTTCATCGACGGATGCATCCAGTACACCCTGGATATGACTTTCACCTTAGGATATTACAATAAGGGGTGACCGCACGGCTGCTTCAGGTCAACAGTCATATGAGAAATATTGCTTCTTTGTTGGGCAATGCATGAGGTCACGAAATCACGAAATGGACGACTCGACAACATTAGCTCAGGTGATTTTCCATTGTCGACTGACTTAATAAAACCTTGCACACGTTTCGTAAAACGTGATGGCACGTCAGTTTGCCTTCTTAAGCCGGCCACGTGCTGAAATAAAAACAAACCCAATCTCTGCAATTTCATCGACGACTGCATCCAATAAACCCTGGATATGACTTTCACCTCAGGATATTACAATAAGGTGTGACCGTACGGCTGCTTCAAGTCAAGTCAAGTCAAGTCAAGTCAAGAGTTTTATTCAGGACCCCCTAAGGGCATTGAATATTGATTATACCATCCATAATAAATGTTCATCATAAGGCGGAGGAAGAATATACATACATTCTTAACCTAGACAATGAGGAATACAAAACAAGACAAAGCGATACCCCCCCCCCCCCCGACACACACACACACACACACACACACACACACACACACACACACACGCACACACACACACACACACACACACACACACACACGCACACACACACACACACACACACACACACACACACACACACACACACACACACATATATATAATATACCGGGTAACAACAATTTACCACAACAAAAATCCATGGGGCAAATTTTGCAAGGGCAATGGAATGACAAAAATGAACCATAAACCAAAACAAAAACACAACAAGATGGCCACCAGCCCAATATGTTGTTTCCATTTGATCACCTGCTATCGTCACGGTCGTTCTTTTGTAATGCCATGTATCCACACACACACACACACACACACACACACACACACACACACACACACACACACACACACACACACACACACGGGAGTGATACAGCGAAAACATCCCCTACTGATTATACAGATTTGGTATGTTGCTGTATACATCAAGATGACAACTAGGAAGCTGAGAAAATCAAGGTTTGCTTTATTTGTTGTTCTGCGATTGCCATGACAGCAAAAAGTATGGACAATATTAGGGTAGTCTGAGATACATCATACGTGGTGGAAAACTTGAGGATGTTAAATTTCCAAACACCAACGCACCCTGAGATAAATATTCAGTGAATGTTGATGTCCATTGAAATAGGTGTTTTTGGGTTGTTTTTTTTAAAACATTTTTACTTTCGTTTTAGAAGAAGAAGAAGTAGTAGTAGTAGTAGGAGTAGCAGCAGCAGCAGCAGTAGTAGTAGTTAGTAGTAGTAGCAGTACAGTGTTCCTTACAGCTTTCAAAACTAACGGTCACTTTGACCATCTCTGTCAAATTCAGAGGGTCATTTTGTAAAATCAGTGAAGTACAGCCTCAAGATCTCTGCGTCAGATTCTAAACCATCTGCGTAGACGACGCACATGTGCGCGTAATAAGGAACACTCGTAATAATAATAATAATAATAATAATCGCATTAATATAGGCGCTTTATCCCAAATATTTTGGCTCAAAGCGCCGCGAGCTAAACCCAACACGCACGCTCACGTGAATCACACGCATTCTCTCACACACAGGACATAAACGTATTACAATCACGTGGTGCGAAGGGTCAGCTCAGCTATTTAAATTTCGGAATTTAGATATGCATTTATTTTTCAAACTTGGTGGGCTGAACATTTCCAAAGCAGTAGTAGTAGTAGTAGTAGTAGTAGGATTTATATGTCTGAGAAACACTTTTGGTTTGTTGCAGTCCGGAACAGAGCAGACGGCAATAGATCTAATGCCGTACCTTCGCTTCGTGTACACGACTAGCTTCGTCGTGAACGTGTACCTCTTGCTGGCCACCAACCGTGTCTTTCGGAAGATCGCCATGGACGCACTCTGCTTCTGCTTCTGCAAAAGGTTGCGTGGTCCCAGGGATTAAAGTCGAGACGAACCTTGGGCGTCCTGAGCCCATCTCCACAGGGCGTGTCTAGTTTTGTCTACGCCTCGTGTAGGTTTGTCTACGCCATGTGTGGTTTTGTCAAAGCCATGTCTAGTCTGTTTTGTCCACGCCATGCCTAGTTTTGTCAATGCCATGCCTAGTTTTGTCTACGCTATGCCTAGTTTTGTCTACGCTATGCCTAGTTTTGTCAATGCCATGCCTAGTTTTGTCTACGCTATGCCTAGTTTTGTCTACGCCATGCCTAGTTTTGTCTACGCCATGCCTAGTTTTGTCTAGTGCATGTCTGGTTCCGTGTAAGGTGTGCCTATTTTTGGTCTACGCCGTGTAGTTTGGTCTACGCCATGTCTAGTCTGTTTTGTCTACGCCATGCCTAGTTTTGTCTACGCCATGCCTAGTTTTGTCTAGTGCATGTCTGGTTCTGTGTAAGGTGTGTCTATTTTTGGTCTACGCCGTGTAGTTTGGTCTACGCCATGTCTAGTCTGTTTTGTCTATGGCATGCCTAGTTTTGTCTACGTCATGCCTAGTTTTGTCTACGCCATGTGTAGTTTTGTGAAATCGTTTCTAGTGTGTTTGAGAAATCGTCGTGGATAAATATAGTAGTAACCGAGATGACTTCTCTCTCTCTCTCTCTCTCTCTCTTGTGTGTGTGTGTGTGTGTGTGTGTGTGTGTGTGTGTGTGTGTGTGTGTGTGTGTGTGTGTGTGTTCACCATCTCATTAAAAAAAATAATACACAGAAAGCATTTTCGTGAAAATCGCTCCAGAAAAAATGATTGAGTATGCTGATCCTGCATTTTTAGTATCAAATATGGCTAACATCACTACAGTAGCAGCAACCACCCCCCCCCCCCCCCTTGGACAGATAATAAAACCCTCATATGCTTATATTATGGCATCTGCGATTGGATATTGCAATATCGTCCCTGTCAAAGCGTAGGGCGTATTCATTTGTCCTCCCTTTGACAGATAATAAAACCCTCATAATTATGCTTGTAGTATGGCATCTACGATTGGACATTATTGCAGTGTCATCACTGTCAAAGCGTAGGACGTATTCATTTGTAGGAAGACCAGGAAGGACTGAACAGAGAAAATGACACCTTCCTCGCCCTGCGTATATTCGGGCACCGCAACGAACGGTGAAAGAGCGGATATTAAAGCGTGTATGTTCGTAACGCCGCTCGGATGAAAAACTGCCGCTTTCAAACCTCTAGGGTTATTTGCCAGACAGAAGGTTGTTTCATTTGAACACCGAGACCGTTTTCGTGACTTCGTGGCTTCTGATCTTCGAGAACTACGACGTTCTTTGAGCGAACGGTCCGTTCCTGACCAGGTAGGGACTTGCAAATCTTCTCAGTTGCAACTGATTTCTGGTGTTCGAAGGTGTCAGGCACTCTCAGACTGCACTTTCTCAATGCATTTCTATCTAGCAGTGGCTCGGGCACTTAGCCCTCGTGAACTCCTCGAGAAAGGCAGACGGTTGAGCAGACTAAGTTCAACACAGTTCACTTCCTTCAGTTCTCCCTCTTCTTCTGCGTTCCCTGTACTGGACTCTGCCTCAGGTGATTAAGTTGCTGTCAGTTTTGATGAATTTGGAAGGGGGAGGGGGGGGGCTGTTTTACATTGGCAATCTGGTGAGTGTGTCAGCCCAAGGCGCAGTCTCCCTGTGTCGTTTTTGAGACTGTTCCAGTGTTGGTTTGATTCACACGACCTTTTTCTCGTTCGATGGTCGGCGGCCACTGTCCCTTTCCACGCCTCAGCTCTGCAGGCGATCGGCCTGATAAATCAAGCAGTAAGTTTCTCTGCTCGCATTGGACGGTTTTTCTGAGGCTTTCGTCCTGCCGTGTGAGGTTGGACTGATGGCGTAGTCATTCCGTGGAAGTGGTCGCTGTCTCCCGCTTTTCACCATATCTGGCTCTGCTGCCCCATGGCCCACAGCTCTGACGTAACTAGGAGTGCGCTGAACGCTGGGAAGTCGAGATCGAGGGCGCGTTTGATCACGTGACTGCTGCCGACCAATGTCCCGGCTGGTTACGTGCGTGCCTTCTTGGTGAATATCGTCGAAGAGTAGGTTTATGTAATCATGTGGCATGACTTCCATCTTGACGTAATCTGAAGTAGGGTCGTTGTCGTGTTCTTTGGAAACTTCATCCCCATGAGAGGGCTGTTTCTTGTTTGTTCCATAAGAACGCCTGCGTTCTCCCGGATTTACTGGAAGAAGCGACGCTTGCAGCGTCAACGGTGGGGCAAGTTCCAGTTTGGCAGAGCTGACTGTGAGCTCTGCAGGCGTAACTGGTGAAGCTGCGTCCGAACGTGCAGGATTTGTTGCTGTTACGGGTGGAGAATAGAGTTCATTTGTTTTGCGCTCGGTCGAACTATACCGTCGTCTTTTCTCACCGGTGAAGCGTTCACCACTGCTTGGATAAAGTCCAGCGTGATGAGGACTGGTGTTCTTCCGAGGCGGAAAGGCTAGTTTTTCGTGACTACTATGATGGCGATGATGATGATGATGTGGGTCACGATGATCTTTGGAAAAAGACTGGGTTTCTTTGCCGGATGCACAGATGAGGTTCAGGTAGGCGTGCTTATTGGAAGGAACACGGTAGTAGCCACAATCGTCCTTGTCTTTCAGGCCAAACTTTGTCAGACTGGACATGCTGCCCGCCTTGCGACTCTGCCCCATGTCGATGTAGGCGTTCCTCTTTTCACCGTCTGTCGACACCAGACCTCCCCCAGCGGAGCTGAGAGACAGGAGGGACATGGCCCTGCGCCAGTCCGGGTCGCTTTTAGGAACGTCGTATATGTCTGTGGCTTCCAGGTCGCTCGATGCACCAATCAAACACGTCTGTGAGCGAGAGAGAGCAGACGATGGCCAAACAGATCGCGCGTCTTTGTTCCCCAGGAGAGAGACCAGAGGAACTGCGGAGCGTGGACCTGACTGCTGACCACTCTCGGCGTCAGGTGGCGCTAGCGACTCGCGGTTCCTCTGAAGTGTTTGTCTAATCATGTCCGAGTACGAGCTGGGACTTGAAGACTTGAGTAATCTGTCGTTTTCATTAGCTGTGTCGGTGTCCCTCGAGTGAAAAGTCTCCAGACGAACTGGCCTCGGCGTTTGCCGGGGTCCTGTAATACTGGACTCGCCCGCGTTTGGAGAAAATAACCCACCGTCGTGTTTCAATGACTTTCGCTGAAGACGCCTTTCTTCCATAGTTTCTTCGTCAGCCCGGGAATATGAAATATTTCCCTCCCCGCTACTGCATGTTCCTGAGAATCCAGTCACAAAATCGAAACTGTCAGCACTCTCAATTTTATCGACTCGTTCTGTTCTGGAATCCCCTGCATTTTCATTCCGTCCGTTTTCGTGATCGGGACTGTCACTGCTCTTATTTCTTTCCTGCTTTTTCGGCCGTACATACACTTTCGTATTTGGCTGGACTCGAATGCTGGTGTCACTCGGGGGACGGTCAGATCTCCCAGTCTCTCTTACTGGAAGCTTGACTTTCGCACCGGAGGTAATGATCTCCGGGGTTGTTTGAATATCAGGGTGACTTCCTTCGGCATTCGGTCCATCAGTGGGTTTGGATGAGGTACTTGATATTGTGAGGACCTCGGCCATTGTGGGCCTGGTGTATGAGCCTGAGCTTACACGATTCGTGCTCTCTGGAAAGACGTAATTTGTCCATTGTTAGAAACAAAAGGATTGTACTCCATAGGATAAATTAGCAGGTTATGCAACTGCGGAATCAAGTTTTTATAAGCTACATGATGCTGCTACGGTGTCATCGTATGATTAATGCTCTCTCTCTCTCTCTCTCTCTCTCTCTCACACACACACACACACACACACACGCACACGCACACCCACGCACGCACGCACAGAGACAATCAATGTCTTCTGTGCCCACACCATATCAGTCTCTAAGCTCCCAAGAAAACGGAGACATGTTGGTACCGATCAACTTGCGTGCAGTTTTACCCTTACTGATAGTCCTTCCGGGAAGAACGTAGTGCCACCATATAAAGTTTCTAACTAAAAGAGAGAAACATTTTGTCACCTGCTTCGCTTCTGTTTTTCTCAAGACTGGATCTACTACCCTATAACAAGAAGAAAAATGAGCGATGAATACAACAGGACTTTCTGTATAGTGTGGCCATGTGAGTGACTACACGAAAAATAGAAAAAAAGTACACACGTGATACAAGTAAATTACAATACACAATGATAAAACACCACGGTAATCTTGAAGAATAGTATACGAAATTACCCCAGTAGTGATGACGTTGTGCGCATGTGATCAGCAACCAAAATGGCGCATTGGATTTGCATGCATATCCCTACTTGTGAAATGAAATTATTTGCACCCACATGTGGGGGTGGGTGTTTGGGGGTTTAACGTCCTTTTCCACCACATAGGGTGATATCAAAGACGGGGCAACGATGAAAAAGCCAGCACAAATATTTGGCCCCAGCCGGGATCGAACTCACGACCCGAGCATTAGAAGTCCAACGCTCTGCCATTCGACCACCCCGGCTCCCCCCACATGTGGGGAAGGAGAGGTCAAAGTGAGCAGGTGAGGGTGTTTTACGTCTCTTTGCATCGAGCAGAACCGAAAGCACCCGAAAAAGTGCGTGCAAATAGCTCCCAGAATTTCGTATACTGTTCTTCAAGATTACCAAACACCACTATCTCATGCATTTTCTTCTTCTTCTGTTTTCTTTCTTATTTGTATTGTCCATAGATCATATGAATCTGCGTTTCGTGTGCACGGTTAGTACTTATATTCGACTGCATCACATGTCTTTGGATTTGATCATCATAATTTCTTTCATTCAGTATGATATGAAATTTCACTGTATGTGTTTATTACAATAATTCAGAAGTTTGCGCGTTGGCGTAATTTGTATTTGTTTTAATCAGAAAAATACAAGTGTGCACTTTAGGCACAAAATAAAAATGGACACACGCCTAGCTATATGCAAGAGTGAAGTTACCCTTAAGGTGAAAAGTCATCAGCTGAATGTTTATCGCAATAAAAGACATTCATACGAGTGTACATCTCCCTACCGAATGATACACTAAAAGTATCAACAAAAACAACAACAACAAACGTTTTTGAGGGTTAGTGCGTTTGCATTTAGTGCTGCAGCAAGCTTCCAACTTGTGAAAATCTGAGACACAGAGGGTCGTGTATGGAGTTTTTCCGGACAGCTGAGATGGCATTGAATACAGAAATGGGATGAATGGAACAGAACTGCTGACACTTTGTTTCACAAGAAAGGTTGGAGTCAAACACTTCTTAAGCGGTGTCGGCCATTCAAGTCAAGAAGTCGAACATCCGGGTCAAAAACGTGAATCGTCACGTGGTCGCAAAAGCGAACGAACATCCCGCGTTCCTGAGCATGCGTAGAAGGAGAAGAACCGTTGAAGAAAGTCCCAGTGTAACAGTAAGGCAGATCATGCAAAACATATGAAGACCTCTCGAAATCGTCATGCATAGCTTCATTAAAAAGAGATCGTTTCCAGCGGAGGGACTGAGTACCCACGCAAATGCACATGCAAGAGAGAGGAGAGGATGCATCGCTGTGACTGAAGAGAGTTCGGCATTTTGAGCTGACCCTTCGACGTCGCCAGATAACGAAGAGGATGATAGAGATGAGAAGAACGATGAAGCCGACAAACACCCCGAGCGCGATATACAGAGCTGAACCCACACCCGCCGACGATGCTGCTTGGTTTGTTGATGGAGCTTGTACACAGACAAAAGAAAAAACAGATAGAAATCACTTGAAAGTCCACTGGTATCCAATACTTCAATTATATACATGTGTATGTCTGGTTGTTTTTTGTAACAGTTCTATTATTATTATTTTTTTTATTGATCCTTTTTATCTGACATATGACAAAGTACAAAGACAAAGATATAACAAATACACCACAACATCAAATCACAAAAAAGAAGGACAGACTTGAAGGCAAACACACACACACACACACACACACACACACACACACACACACACACACACACACACACACACACACACGAGGGTAGCTGTACTAAACTGCTTAGAATGGGTACCGGATACTAGGTTACGTAAGTAACATACGGGAAGTAGATACAGGTGTGTACATACATGCATACTCAAAAGTCTTCAACTAGGGCACCATACGGTAGCCAGGAATTGTAAAATTCTGATTTTCTACTCATAATGGCAGCAGAATAGCGTTCCACCTGGTACCTTGACTTTAAATACGGTAAGAAATTACATAAGAGAGGGTCTGAACCTTGCAGTTTACATCTATATATAAAGAATGTTGCTAAGAGTATGTGTAACAGTTCTATTGAAAACAAGGCAAACCGGACGACGTAGCTTTAATAATTTCTTCTCATGTTTGGTATTGAATAACAGATTTCAAACTCAAATTTCTCTATTTCTCCCTAGTAAAGTGTACATGTAAACTACAAAAGGTGCTTTTCCCCTTGCCCCCCCCCCCCCCCCCACACACACACATACACTTCTAAACCCACCCTTGACATCGTTCACAGCAAATGCTTGCATTCCAATACAATTCTAAAACAAAAAGTGTATTTTTTTTTCATTTTCTTTCTTCTTATTGTCATTTCTTTAAAAAAAAAAAAAAAAGAGAGATAGAGAGAGAGAGAGAGAAAATCCGTCGATCACAACAAATATCCTTTGAAAAGTGAACTCGGGCGAATCTACCAGGCTGATCCAATTTAAGGAAAAGACCAATCAAACCAATCGAAGATTGCTAGTCTGAAATTACAGTCATGGGAAAGAAAGACGTTATCGTTATAAGAAACAGTTCCAAAGACAGAACCTTTTGATCGCATTTGAACTACCTGCTGTCAGCACGACTGCTTCCGAGCACACAGGCGTGTCAGGGAAATTCTCACTAACAGCGCACACCGACACATTGTGTGCTTTATTAGGATCGAGGCTGGTCACATCAAAACGAGGTTCCTTAGCATGAAGTGTGTCCTCCGTTGCGCCGCTTACGTCGTCATGTGTTCGTAAAATGAACGTCTGCGATGATCCCCCGTCATGTCCAGGGTTGCAGGCGACTAGTTTCTGTTCGTCAGGTGTCAGCAGCACTTTGCAGTTTTCAGGTGGTGTCGGAGGTACTGCCGGACAAAAAGACTTTAAAATACGGTAGCTAGGTTTTCATTTAAAGTAAGCAGATGACATGGAGGGGGGGGGGAGGGAGAGATTTCATTGCTTCCTTATATTTCAACCTTTTATTTTACTTCGCTTTTTTATTCAGCTAGCTGTTTTGTTGTTTTGATCCTTGAAGAATAGAATAGTATCAAAATTTTGGCCGCTCAGGTCTCTCATACGTCTTCGTTTAAGACTGAGGCTCTGAAAATAAGGTACGTGGAATGGCCACAGGCCGTGAATGAACGAGAAAAAAAGAAGAAGAAGATATGAAACGAATATCTGAATGATTTACATGTCAAGCAGTCAGTAAACTGTCTGAAACGAAGCTCACGTATTTGCTTGAATAGGGCAAAGAAAGAAAACAGACACACGTATGTTCTTTATTGCACTACTACAAATCTCCTATTGTCACGAGAGAGGAGCAGTCGCAGAGTTTACAAAGTATGTATGAGAGGGCGTGGAAAGGTCAGCAGACATAGCAGTTTTACACAGATCGTGGGGTTTCCATTCTGATGTGAACACAATGCCGCGCCTGTCTGGTTCCGTAGTAACGCAAGTCAGGCGCACGTTTTGGCTCATATCTTAGCATGGAAAGCCCCAAAATGGTTCATTGCACACTGAAAATGGCATCACGTTCTTGTCACCGTTGTAAAAGCCCAGATCGGACTCTAAGCTTAAAGGACCTGCAGGGATATCTTTGAAAGCGCATTTTGGAAGATAATAATAATAATACATCATATTTACATGTATAAGGCGCTCGTCTCTGAAGGACAGACTCAGAGCGCACACACCCACACACACACCCACACACACACCACACACACGCACGCACACCCACCCACACACACACCACACACACGGACGCACACACCCACACATGAACATGGACAGAGGGTCCCAGTTATCAATGGAAAGCCTGACGGAACAGGTATGTTTTGAGTTGTGATTTAAAGGCTGACAGTGTGGGGACATCACGGAGGGCAGAAGGCAGCGAGTTCCAGATTGTCGGGGCGAGGTAGCTGAGCGCGCGTTCACCGGTAGTTTTCATATTACGCAGAGGAACTTTCAGAAGTTTTTCATCAGAGGATCGCAGTCTGCGGGAGGGCTGATAAGTAGAGAGTGCAGCTGACATACTGAGGTAAGATCACTAAAGTTCACTAAACTTCACAGAAAACGGTTTCTGTAACAAATGGGAATATCGTTAGTATATCCGATTTCGCGTACTGCGCACGAGTATTCCACGTTCTTGACTCCCTGTATGCAAATATCCTGCAAGATTAGTGGTTCCCTGACGGCTCTCACTGCAGCAAACACGAGTGTAATCAAAGTGCGACACTCTCACAAAGCCAAATTTCAATTCGTCATGATTTTTCTAGCGAGGCCACCGATACACAACCCCACACTTACTTAGTAGGGACTGTCTTAAAGATCTAAGCTCCCAACAAAAAGCTTCCCGAAGTGTGAATTTTTTTTTATTTTTATTTTTTACAGAGTCGACCGTGCAAGCACAGTAAACTCTGTCACAGTTGCAGAGTCTTCAGCGCTTCGGGGACCCTTATAAAACCAGTGCACGAGTTTGCCGTGACATTATTTGGCTTTTGGTCAGTGAGCGAGACACATCGCTACAGTGTCCAACGCCGGGGTGTTAACTGCTGCACGCTCTTTCTCGCTCAGTGTCAAAACGCAAACTAAGCTGTGAATCAGGCTGCCCTTGGCTTTTATTGGGGTTTCAGGGACGCTGAAAACTCTGCAACTGTGACAGAGTTGACTGTGCTTGCAAAAAACAATTTCACACTTCGGAAAGTTTTTTGTTGGGAGCTTAGATCTTTAAAGCCAGGGGGACATTTTAAAATCTGTTTTGCCACAAATGTAAAACTATCATGACAGGTCCGACTGTGCCGTGGCCTGTTGCATAATCGGACGGACCCTCTGCATAACTGTCAACACTTTCCGGCCACAATATTCGCACTTTTCTGTTACTGTCATGTACATCCTGTGATAAACAACTGTGTATTTAGGTGACTCTACTTAAACTGTCGTTTCAAACATGTAAACGGGCAATGAAAAATACATAAACTGTCGTTTCGTACATTTAAAAGGGCGATTAAGAGTGCACTGTCATTTTGCATATTTAAGGACGATTAAGATCGTGAATGCGTGGATTAATTCATTTTTAGGCTTATAATGTAAATGCTCGTCAACTTTCGCCCGGGGATGCAGTATGTGACTTTAAATTATGAAGTTGAATGACTTTAATTTATAAATCTGAATAACTTTAATTTATAAATCTGAATGACTTTAATTTATAAATCTGAATAACTTTAATTTATGCAAATGAATGGCATTAATTTATTAATAATATGAACAACTTCAGTGTAAGGATATGAATAACTTTAATTTATGAATAATTATGAATAATCTTTTTTTACGACGCTGTTAAAAACGAGTGCTTATGACAGG
This sequence comes from Batillaria attramentaria, assembly GCA_018292915.2. Classification (NCBI taxonomy): domain Eukaryota; kingdom Metazoa; phylum Mollusca; class Gastropoda; family Batillariidae; genus Batillaria; species Batillaria attramentaria. The sequence continues at coordinate 1,133,799 of JACVVK020000108.1, read as the reverse complement.
TAAGTCCGGTTGAAAAGCCTATCCATTTTAAATTCAATCCAAAAAAATTCACCCCCTCCTGCAAGAGCACTAATATGTGCTAATAAATAGGCATTCGGGTTAACACTTTCAGCCCTGCCACCGTATCACGTACGGTCTCGCAGACCCTAACAATAATAATTATGCGTGCATGTGACCGACTCTCATACGCTTTGCACAGTGGAAGATTTCCCCTATAGGATGGATTAAATACTTCTTGAGAAATAGGGTTTTGTATGCAAGAGCCCAGCTTTAGATCTAGCACGCTTGGAAAAACTCCCAGGCAGACAGCGTTATCGCTATTGAGATTCCTTCAGGGCTGAAAGGGGTAAAAGAAACAATGGCACTTGCGGGCTACAAAAATTGAACCTGTTTACCTGAGTCAAGAAATTAAGCGTCAGGTGGCTAAAATTTGACAATAAATTTATTATAATTTTGTGGATTGCATCGCCAGTTCATAGTCCAGGATGTGCGTGCGTGCGTGTGTGTGTGTGTGTGTGTGTGTGTGTGTGTGTGTGTGTGTGTGTGTGTGCGTGTGTGTGTGTGTGTGTGTGTGTGTGTGTGTTTATCTGTGTATGACATGTGGTACAGTGGAGTTGTTTCTTTGTGTGTTGGACTTTTATCAGTCACTTACATTCTCATCCCAAAAACATTTTGCTCACACCCACGAAAAAGAAGATGGCAAACGTAAGATGGCAATTCGGCTCAAACATATGATTGTCCATGTCCCCCCCCCCCCCCCCCCCCCCCCCCCTTTGTGTGGTTACGGTTACCTGGTGGTGTCAGCCGAAAGATACAAGGATTTGATGATTCCCCCATCGTGTTTTTCGCGTAGCAGACAATGTCTTCGTAAGCTCTGTAAAACAGAAAACGAATCCAGCTGTATAAATCAGACGGCAAAATTAGGAGAGGCAAACAGATCTGCCTTCAGGGCTGTCTGGAATACAGTACATAATTCTCTCTCTCTCTCTCTCTCTTTTGGAGAATGATGCCTGCAAAGGCAATTGGAAACACACACACACACACACACACACACACACACACACACACACACACACACACACACACACACACACACACACACACACGTGTACACACGTTTCAGTTATCAGTGGAATATCTCACTTGTCACTGGACTATTATTTTTACAGGCGCCAAACGTCAGTGTTTGCCATGATGATATATTCTTCGCTTTCCTTTGCTGTCTGTTCTTCTGTTAGCCCGTGTGCATGCGTGCGTGCGCGCGCGCGCGCGCGCGCGCGCGCGTGTGTGTGTGTGTGTGTGTGTGTGTGTGTGTGTGTGTGTGTGTGTGTGCGCGCGCGCGCGCGCGCGCTTGGTGAGCACAAATAATGTGGTGGAGCAAAGAGCACGGGCATTGGAGGATTTGCTTCTGTCGTCACTGTCATGCTTGCTGTCCAGGGGAGCTTACCGAATAATGCTGCAAATTAATGATACGGACGACAGGCCTGTCACGGTAGACTGACTCTGTGTGGGAACTAGATACTGACCGATGACCAGCCAACCAGCCGACCGATCACTGACCTCGCCGTTATCGCCAGTGTGCTTTCCAACACGTCCTCTGTCCATTCCTCGAAGATGTTTCCATCGCTTTGCAGAAACGTTTGATTGGTCGAACCATGCATCCATGTGACTGTTACGTCATGTGGATAGGCGGCCATTTTGCAAACAAGCGACACTTTCCGTCCCAAAACTGCTGCGTGAGCTGTGCGACTCGGTACCAAACAAACGGGAGCAACTGTGAAAAAAGAAAGAAGAAGAAAAAAAAAAGCAGTACATTTGCAGCAAGTGCATACGTAATGTTTGCCAGCAAAATCAAAAATTGATTCGAAAGAAAGGAGCATGCATTTACTTTTTGTTACTTGGGTCAGAACGTAAATTCAATAATCTGAAATGAATAAATAAAATGAAATAGAATGAAACATCGAATAAACGTAGACCTTTGCGCGGTTTCAGCTGAGATCAGCACTATTTTTCAGTGAAGTTGGGAGTCGGGAGTGTAATGTGGTGTGTGTGTTGGAGGGTGTGTGTATGTTGGGAGGGGGAGGGGGGGGGGCTGCGAAGAATTTCGTCAGCAGGGACGGGAGCACTCGGATGAGAGGGGGATCGGCGGAGGGGCGGCGCGCGCGCGCGCGCGTGTGTGTGTGTGTGTGTGTGTGTGTGTGTGTGTGTGTGTGTGTGTGTGTGTGTGTGTGTGTGTGTGTGTATGTGTGTGTGTGTGTGTGTGTGTGTGTGTGTGTGTGTGTGTGTGTGTGTGTGTGTGTGTGTGTGTGTAAGGTGTCACATAACTATGCCTATTCAAATGGAAATGGATACTAATGACGCAGAGTTAACGCAGCCAGCAAGAAACTAACCAAACATCACACAAAGTAAAATAATCGGCTTAACCTTCCGCTGACAACACGAACTAGATAACAAGCCAAACTTCACCTTTAACATGCAAGACAGTGACACGACAAGATGATAGCTGTAGATCAGGCAAGCGTCTAGAGTGAATCCGTCGAACACAGACAAACATACACGAGAAACAGTAACATAAACCCGAAACTTACTTGGTAGGGAATGAGTTAAACTCGAATTATTATAGAGGTTCTGTGCTCAGCAAACACACTATCATAGTGAATCTGTAAGAATAGTATCGAGTGTAAGGATAGTACCTGAACATGTTTGATATGGGGAATAGGACGTTTTCGATTTTATAACAAGTAATAGATGCAGCACACAGCAGATGAAACGATATACTTACACCGAACTTTCAAGAGATGTAACTGGCTTTTTCCCATGCCCACTGTGTTCTTTGCAACACACTGGTAGTTGCCTCTGTCCAGCCTACGCGGAAATCAGTGCGGTATGCACAAATAAACAGAATGTGGCAAACTCCGTGATTTGCGGAAGACTCTCGCAAATATTAAGCTTATATTTCTAGACCTTATTCTCGCAGCAAGGCAACTCATAGCCACACACACACACACACACACACACACACACACACACACACACACACACACACACACACACACACACACACAACACACACACACACACACACACACACACACACACACACACACACACACACACACACACACACACACACACCGCCCTGGTGCAGATATACAGTTACAATGTATGTTATTCGTGCGGTTTATGCGGTAAATTACTGGCCAAAAGAATGTGTCTTCGTGCTGCTATTGTCAGGCATATGATGGTTGCGTCAACGTAGAAAGAATTAATTTTGCAATGAGCGGTGTGGAAGAAAAAAGTCTTGCACCAGAAGACGCCTGCTGATTTAGTAATGCAGTGTGTGGCAATGAGGAGAAACGTCGCCCCACAAATGTTACCTGCTGATTCCTGAGACTGTAACCTTGTCTCCAGATCGGACAAGCCTGCTCTCCGGCAGAAACTTGCCGTCCAGAGCCAGGCGGATGTCCTGGCCGAGGACTGGCGGTTCTGCATCAGCAGTACAGGTGAAGGTCACGTCCTCTCCTTCGTCCACGATGAACTTGGATGATGTGATGTTCACAACGGGGGAAACTGCAACAATATTGTTTTCTTATTCACTGTATCATTCTGATGATTAGGAAGGCAGCTGGATAGGGTTGGTGGTGTTTTTTTAAATTTGTTTGTTTGTTTGTTTGTTTGTTTGTTTTGTTTTGTTTTGTTTTGTTTGTTTGTTTGTTTGTTTGTTTGTTTGTTTGTTTGTTTGTTTGTTTGTTTGTTTGGTTGGTTGGTTGGTTGGTTGGTTGGTTTTGTTTTTCGTTTTTGGTTTTTTTTTCTTTGTTTGTTTGGGTTTTTTGTTTGTTTGTTTTGTTTGGTTGGTTTTTTGTTTGTTAGTTTGTTTGTTTGTTTGTTTGCTTGTTTTTTTGGAGGGGTAGCACACAGTAAACAATAATCAAACTGGCACCAAAAGTCATACCGACGTACCACTGATCATAATCTTAATGCCTTTGGACAAACAACTTACATTCCACAATAAGCTTTACGCTGGCGTTTAAGAGTGCTCTCCCTTGAGCATCCATGACGTCATTCGCCACACCACAAATGACGTCAGCGCCGTCAAGTTCACGTGATGCAAACAAAGCAAGGCGGCTGCTAACTGAGAACGTCTGATCTTCGTCCTGTTGTTGAGACGTCTCAACTGCTCCTGTACCCTCTGCAACCCGATGTTCACTGATAAACCAAACTACGCGGGCAGCTGGTCGACTACCGGAAGTGACGCACAGGAAGTGGGCTGTGTCCCCGTCAACGTATTTTGTCTTGTCTGCCTGAAGAGAAGGGTCCGTTGGTGCAACTGAAAATTGTATGAATGTGCATAATTAAGCACCACCACACTCAAAACAAAACAAAACTTACAGCGAGTGTGTGTGTGGGGAGGGGGGGGGGTAAGGGTTTAACGACTTTTACCACCACATGGGCGATATCAAAGACGGGGCAACGACTGAGATAAACGCCAGCACAAATATTTGGCCCCATCAGGGAATCGAACTCACGACCCGGGCATCGAAAGTCCAGGGTCCGCATGTAAAAGTCGGGGTTAGGGAGTTTAGCCCCGAGTTAGAGTCTAACCTCGAACAAAACTAGCTAGAGTCTAACCTCGAACTAAACTAGCCCTAGGGTTAAATTTTCTGTTGTTGTTGTTGTTGTTGTTTTAAATCAGGAAGCGGGTGAACTCCAGCAAGGTGCCTATGCCGTTACAGAAGGATTTTTGTCTATCTTTCTTCGCTTCCTTTTTTTTATATTTAATTTTGTTTTGGGGTTTCTTTTGTCCTAGTCTGGGTTAAGCCCGTAGCCGTGGGTTAATTTAACCTCGAGTTTTACACACGAGCCCAACACTCTACAGTTCGACTGCCCCAGCTCCCCCAGCTCCTGACAGCACTCGTGAGATACATACAATGGACAGAGCAGGGATAGCACGTCGACATTTGACTTGATTTTTTTTTTAAATGATGTTTTCAAACAACCGCCACCACTTGGTTTGTTTCTGAAGGACAGTAGCAGAGGTCTATAGTAATACGCGTATAATCCATTCAAACTACAATAGCTATTTCGATAATTTACCATTTATCCAAGTGATCATCGCAGATGTGTGAGACTTTAAAAAAAAAAAAAAGTTGATGCTGGATAATACGTTTCTAGAACGTACGATTCACATCTGGTGCCCACGACGACGCCTGCGTAAAAACTGACACTGTGGCGGTGCACGTGTAGTGCGCGCGGTAGTCATGACGACCGACAGTAAAACGTAGGATGCTGGTTCGCTGCACAGTGCCATTTGGTCTAACGACGTCAGTGTCCATCCCACTCAGTCCCGTCTCTTTGCCATCCGCTCCTGCAAGAAAACAGGAAGGGACGGAGGAGGGGGGAGGGGGTGTAGAAAGGCCGGTAGATGTGTTGGGGGAGGAGGAGAAGGAGAGGGGTGGATGATGTTTTGAGGTTTGACATCTTTTGTTCACCTGTAAGGTTGTTTCAAAGACGTGGGCACTGGAAAGGGTCTTCACCGATTTCGGTCCTGTCGGGATTTGAACCTGGGACGTTATGATCTCGTATCTAACGCTAAACCTGTTCAGCCACCCGACTTCCCGGAGGGAAGGGGGAGTATGGGAAAGAATCTTTGACCCACCTCCGAAGATGTGTGTAAAAAAAAAAAAAAAAAAAAAGAAGAAAAAAAAAAAAGCTGAGTCGAGTCGGAAAATTCTGCCACAAAGCAGAACACCAGGGTAGGTACTTCCAGGTAACTCGTAAAAACCCATGCAAAAAAATAAAATAAATACAATTTTACTTAAAATCTTCACATCACTAGAACCCACTTCAAGCCACTATTACCCACTCTGCAGCAATCTTGGGCCTAGCGGAAAGGCCCAAGCCTTGCGTGATAGTGGCATAAAGTGGCTCCTACTGGTGTGCAGTGGCTTGTTCTTTTTGACAAGTCTTATCGTATAGCGGGCAGGCGGTGGTCGGGCTCCGGCAATTAAGAGGTAAGTGGTGCAGTGTTGGTTCGAGTCACCCTGGAGAATGAGACATATTCTGGCTTAAATCAGTAGCTGCCCAATATAAGCTTGGCATTAATACTAACCTCGTCTGGCCCAGTTGATGTCAGGAGCCGGTTTGCTGCCGTCACTGATGCAAGTCACGCTGACCTCTGACCCCTGGTTGATGGTCCTTTGTGGGACGATCAGTCGCACGTGGTGAACAGCAACTGAAAAAAACAGTTACGCGTTCATTAATATTCATTGTATTACTGGCGACGCAGATCAATCCACTTGAAAAAAGACGACCACTAACGAAAATAACAAGAAGAACAACAACGACAACAAACCACAAAGGTAGTTCACAGGCAATGTCTTATTGTCTTATTTAAGTGCAAGATTTCTATATATTATGTTTGTGTGTGTGGCAGGGGGTGGGTTGGGGGAGCGAAGACTATCCAGGTGGGTGGGAGGGAGGTGTTTGGGAGTTTAGCGTCCTTTTCCACCACGTAAGGGTGATATCAAAGACGGGGCGACGAGGAAAAGGCCAGCACAAATATTTGGCCTCAGTCGGGGTGCGAACTCACGACCCGAGCATTGACAGACTATCCAGGTAAAGTGAATATTATTGTAATTATTGCATTGCCAGAAAGCATTCCTTTTCAGTCATTTGTAAAAGTCGGAAATGTTGCTTTTGATATTGTATGAAGAAAAAGACAAATACGATGAATGAAAGAACGCCAATGACTTACCGAGGACAGTAACATTAGTGCTGAAGACAACGTCGAAAGAATCAGCATTCAAGCACCTGTAGACACCATCCTCTTGTAATGTGACGTCAGTAATCATCAAACTTGCCATCATCCTGGCTCCGCTGAGAATCGTGTATTTTGATTGGTCCAGCGTTGATGATATCAATCCCCTCTCTGCAATAACGTTGTTTCTCGGCCCCATCCAAATAGTACCCTGATTGGTCAGACTGGGGCACGTGAGCACAGTATTATCACCCAGCATGACAGGCGTTGTTTTCTCAACGGCTGCGTTCATTGGTTGAGAGAGGAAATATACCATTGTCATAACACATAGCGGGATCTTTTGAAGTTTCATACTGCAGATTTGTTACTGCTGACCTGGTCTTTTTAATCCTCGAACCCACGGTGACAATCTTGTGGAAGAAAAAAGATAAAGAAGACAATTGTATATATGTTGTGAGAATGATATAGCAGTAATGATGAAAGATGGGGAAAATATGGTCTTCTTTCCTTTACTTTTCGATTTCTTGCACACTCGTTGCACTTTGCGTTTATTTACTCCTAGTCTATAAATCTAAAGTTGTGCAAAACTGATGTGGGTTTCACAGATGCCGGCTGTTCACTTACCTAGCAGCGAGTAATTTGAATTTAAATGGCACGTTTGGAAGCGTTGACTGTATTAAGTGACTCTCTGTGACGGTTACGGGTGGGTGGGTGGGTGTTTGAGGGTTTAACGTCCTTTTACACCACATACGGGTGATATCAAAGACGGGCCAATGATGTAAAAGCCAGCACAAATATTTGGCCCCAGCCGGGATACGAACTCACGACCCAAGCATTAGAAATCCAACGCTCCTGTGACGGTTAAAGTGGTCCGTCAGCTGGTCCATTCTCCTATGGATCTGATAAAAATAGCAATTCCTCCTTGCGTCAGTGGTTTTCACGATTAACAATCCATTTGACAGAAATCCTTTGAAACCTATTTGGGAAGCAGCATGGTGCTACACAGGCTGAAAGGTGTGTATGCACTTTTATCCGCTCCCACTAATGTATGCACTTGCACTTGGGGAGGCCGGGGGTACTTGTGTATCGCCGGTAATTATTATGCGATGTCAGGCTGGTGTGCCATGTAACCTACCTCTTCAAATGATATCTTGGGATACACCTGATATGGTTAAACCTCTGTACGCGGCCACGTTTAGCCAAGAAGTTGAAGAGCGGAGGGGTGTTGGGGGCACAAGAGGCGTATTAGTGCGCAACCTGTAAAGAGGTCAGATCATCCATATCAAGGCCATGAGTCCGTCTTCCATCTGTTGCTAAAATCACCTGTTCATGCACAGCCTATACAGAGGTCAGCTCGTCAATATCCACGCCATGAAGTCTTCCATCGGTTACTAAAAATCACCAGTCACCGCGGAGCACTGCGTGTTGCGTTGTTCATTAGGCCACTTTTTCTGTTCCCTTTGGTTGGGCCATTTAGACTGCGTTTGTATAGTTGGCTCTCTAGTCATTTGCACCCCATGTAACTGCACCACGGCTATCTAGTATTCAGCATTGCGATTGCACCCTTACCACGAGGTAACCCCACCCCTAAACCTAACCTTAGCGACGAACTATATTAAATGATTGTCAGTGGTTGCGTTGGTATAGCCCGCTCTCTAGGGTCATAAGGGACGAACTAAACTAACTTAGCGCCACTTGCAGGAAAGATTTCACTGTACGTAATACTGTTTTTGAGTTCCGGTGCAGTGTAATCCTTCAACGCTAACCAAACCCCAGGGCACACGACAATGGGTGGGTGTTTGGGGGTTTAACGTCCTTTTTTCCACCACATACGGGTGATATCAAAGACAGGGCAACGATGAAAAAGCCAGCACAAATATTTGGCCCCAGCCAGGATTCGAACTCACGACCCGAGCATTGGAAGTCCAACTCTCTACCATTTGGCCACCCCGGCTCCCCGCACACGGCAATGCCAAATTAATTTTTATGCACTAGCTGTCTGTCACTGCGAAAGGAAATACCGGAGACAGCAGCTGGTGTAGAACCGAAATTGAACTTGGGACGGAGACGCTGAAACTGAATCGACCGAAGGTCTTTTAAGAGGGTTCGGGTTGGATTATAAATTACGGGCTGGTCTCCCCTTACTCGAAAGAGGGAGCGCGTCTAAGGGAAGTATGTCAAAGATGTCGGACTACGATGTGGTTGTAGTGGGTGCTGGTGTGGAGGGCCTGGCCTCCGCCTATCATCTGGTAAAGGCAGGGCAGCGCACGTTGGTGTTGGAGCAGGTATGTTGTGCGTCTGTCTGTCTGTCTGCCGGTCCGTCCGGCCATGCATCCGCAGCCTTAGTCTCTGCCCGTCTCAGTCTGCCTCTGTGTGTGTGTGTGTGTGTGTGTGTGTGTGTGTGTGTGTGTGTGTGTGTGTGTGTGTGTGTGTGCGCGCGCGCGCGCTAATGAAGCCACTATGCCAGAAAATAAGTGACTGTCTCACGCTGATCATTGACACTGGTCTCAGTCTTTGGTACCGTCACGAGCACTGATACACGCCACACCCAGCACAGACCCAGCGCGCGAACACACACACACACACACACACACACACACACACACACACACACACACACACATCAGTCACTGTAAAAACAGTACAGTTTAGCGAAACACAGGAGTATAATCTTGAATGCACTAGGGAAACGTAATGCCAGAGTTTCGACACTGAAAATGTCGAGTTATCACACTTTTCCCTTTACACATTATCAGTGGTGCTCCAACGTAGACCGTTGAACTAGGACAACTTGGCTGGGCCACACATGTCCTATTTTGAAGGCCAAACATGAAGTGCGCGCAGATCCTCGGCTATGACACCGGCATACACACATTTGCAGACTATCCACGGGGGTGAAACAAAATGGACGGGCGTTTTTCCGGTGCTATAGCGCTTCAACTCATATCACCCTCGTTCAGCGGTTACCCACGCCATAGCACCGCGTTTGTCCAAACTCAAAACACCATAGCATCATTGGGGAAAAAAACGCTTTGGGTTTTCAGTTGTCGGTTAGAAACAGACTGAAAGAGGCCGTTTATGATCCCGAAATCCACTTGTACTAATACATCACTACAGACTAAAGACGTTTATATGCTCTTGTCTTAAAATAACGGGTTTAGGTGAGAGCAGCCGTCTTTGATTTTGCTATGAAACCGGCTGGGGCCAAATATTTGTGCTGGCTTTTTCATCGTTGCCCCGTCTTTGATATCACCGTATGTGGTGGAAAAGGACGTTAAACCCCTAAACACCCACCCCACCCACCCACCCCGTCTTTGAAACTTTTGAAGAGGCATAGCAACGGGCAAGCCTGTTCCGGGTGACAAGGAAAGTGGACAGTTGCGAACAACTTTGAGGTCCCAGTGTTATTTCACAGTGTGCTCAGAAGCGAAAAAAAAAAAAAAAAACTGTCGCATTCACCAGCACAGGACGCTTTCTGCCTGTTTAGAGAGTATTGCCTGCATGAGTTGTCTCCCTTGCCGCAACAAGCACGCATTTTTCGTGGCAGAGCACAAAGCTCCCACGAAAAATGCATGCCGGCTTGCTTCGGGTCTGTGTATGCACGGGACAGGGTTGAGCAACGGGAAAAGGTCGTCCATTTTGATTAACACCCCCCCCCCCACCCTGTACACCCGCCCTCTTCTCCGTGCTATCGGAAAATAGTTTAACAGCTAGCTGTTCCTCCTAGAGATAAACGAGCAGTCTATCGTCGTGAGCTGACCCTTCGCACCACATGACTGTAATGTGTTGGTGTCATCTATTTGAGCATATGCGTGTATTTCATGTAAGCCGTGCGTATTGGGTTCAGTTCGCGGCGCTTCAGTTGGGGCAAGAAATTGCAAAGGTGCCTACACAACATATTAGTAGTAACAGTAGTAGTATTTCAACCTGGGAACCCACACTTTTACTGTAGTGGTGTCGGCCGCCGGTTCAGTAAAGCACGTACCTGCCATGATCGGATGACCAACCTACTGAGTCTTTGTCGGCGTTCTGGGCCCGCATCATCATTGTACCCGGGGCCGACGCTACTCTGGGCCCCTGCGATGACGGCAAAGTCGGGCTAACCGAGACCGAGCCGAGATAAGTAACAGCTAAGAAGGAAAAAAAATTAAAATACTCGGTGACAAGGAAAGTGGACAGTTGCAAACAACTTTGAGGTCCTTGTGTTATTTCACAGTGTGCACAGAAGCGAGGAATTCTGTCAAATTCACCGGCACAGTGAATTTTCAGTATGGCTCGGAGATTATTGTGCGTGGGAGTGATTTCCCTTGAAAACAAAAGCAGACGTTTTTCCCCCGGGGAATTTCGGCCACACCTGTCAACAACATCGTCTCCTCCAAAACCAGGGTACGGTATTATTTTGTTATGCTCACAACATTATACAGCTTAGCAAGGCGTTTCCAAATAATCAAGTGCTCTTGAACATTATGCAGCGCTGTCACTGTGCAGGTGTCCAAGTGGTGTGATGATAGATACCACGAAAACAGTTCAGAACGATCTGTGAGCATAAAAACGGTAGCATCAGCCCCCGCTTTAACCAAAAATTATACCCCAAAATGAGGTCTTTGTTTGAAATGTTTACGTTGCAGTTCCCGTTGCCTCACACGCGTGGCAGTTCGCACGGTCAGAGCCGCATTACACGTTATGGCTATTCGGACGATTTCTACACCAACATGATGCTCGATGCGTTTCCTATGTGGGGCTGTCTGGAGAAAGAGGCGGGAGTGCAGATCTTCAAGTAAGTCCTCATTTTCGTCACAAGGGTGGGTGGGTGTTTGGGGGTTTAACGCCCTTTTCCACCACATAGGGTGATATCAAAGACGGGGCAACGATGAAAAAGCCAGCACAAATATTTGGCCCCAGCCGGGATCGAACTCACCACCCGAGCATTAGAAGTCCAACGCTCTACCATTCAACCACCCCGGCTCCCCCATTTTCGTCACAAGCGTATCTTCGTCCAACCAAATGTTTAAAAACAAGGATGGGGGGTGAGGGGTTTTATCGACTGATACTGAAATGGTCGGACCGGGCGATTCTGAAAGACCAGCAGGAGACTTGCGTTTGTCCATCTTTACAATAGGTACTGTTTGGAAAAATTGAAAAGTGCGGTCTCACAAAGGAAATGTACCAGTTTAACCAGTTTATCAATCATGTAATTTTCGTAGGAAAAATGTTAGTCTATTAGATAAGTATAGCTATGGTACACCTATAGACATTAGAGTCATGACTGACGGAGAAATTCAACTACGGCAGTCGTAAATGTTATTACTATAAATACCACATAAACAAAGGTGATTTTTTTTTTAAATGATGGCGAGATGAGGAATAAAGGGGAAAAGTGAGGAAATGATAAAAGAAACAAACGAGAAGAACCCCCCGCCCCCCCCCCCCCCCCAAAAAAAAAAAATTTCAACGAAGTAAAACCTTCCGTAACGGTTACTGACGGCAGGTAACTGCTTTCTGATTTCCACCAAAATAAAAAAAAAAATGTACGACAGGTACGTGTGCTAGGATTCAGAATCGAAAAAAAAATAAATAAATAAAAAATGCACTTCAGAATTGTCTGGGTTGTCAGTGTTTGTGTTTGTTCTTATTGTTGTTGGGGTTTTGTTGTTCTTGCTTGTGTATTAGTGTTGTTTTTTTTCCCCACCCGAATTTGCGAATTGTGACGCTAGACCTTTGCTCAGTCGCTGTGACCTACACTGCAGTATCTTTCGTATCCTGAAAGCCATTGCGAAACGATCGAAATCAACAGTTTTCTGATTCAGAAAAAGAACGCCTTTTTCTATTCGCACAACCACAATTACGAACGTTGTATTCGCGATCCATTGTCACACACTTCGGAAAAAGTGCCTAAGCGTCCTAGATTTGAAAGGCACTTAATTAGGCCAAGGAGACGGTACGCGTGTTCTTCACATGCAGGGAATGCGGAGTACTAAACCTTGGCAACCTGGACGGAGACTACATGTCCTCTCTTCTGGCCTCTATAAAACGTCACAACGTGGACCACACGGTTCTGCAGCCTGCCGACGTCCGCCGTGACTACCCGATGTTCACCTACCCGGACAACTATGGGGGAGTGATGGACAAGAATGGAGGTATTCTGTTGGCTGACCGCGCCGTGGCTGCTTTTCAGGTCCGTTTATTTTAGTTTTCTGTACATGTTTGTCGTTGTTGTTGCCGTTAATTAAAGTAGTTCTTGTTGTTGATGGTGAGTTTTTAAAAAAAATTATACGGAGGTTTGTACAGATGTTTAACTGCTCATTACACCTGATTCGTAGGCCTATCTGTAGTTGTGAACCCTAGTGAGCAGAGCCGCAGTGTCCAGTTTCGATAGTTGGAACCAGATGTATTGCCTTCAATGCCTTCCAGGAGTAACTGGTTTCTCGCTTCCCTGGTCAGAGGATAAATCCTCCACAACCCTCTTATCTCCTGAGCCCCATGTATTGTTTCCTTCCCACACGCTCTCTCAGCAGCTAAACAAATGTCCAAAGCACAGTACCTTTCGTCCGTGCGGTTCAAGTCGCCCAACACTGTTGAGTCCTGTCGTGCAGGTAAGTCACGCTGACGCAGAAAAACAGGTTCAACTGACCGCATGCTGTCACCGCCTCCGGCCGCCATTACCAAGTGCTCACGCTTTCGTGCAAGCCACAACACACGAAGTAAACCAGCGACTTACACCAGCGAAAGACGGCGCAGATAGCAAAAACAGGGACCAGAACAGCGCACAAACCCACAGTATAAATCCGTAGAAAGACAAGAATGAAGGGAACAGAAACTTTTCCAGGGAATGTAGAAAAAGTTTCCCAGAGCGAAAATCGCGTCCGACGCTGACCTCAGGGCCGGTAACTCTCCGCTAATAATAATAATGATAATAACAAGTATGGGTATTGTATAGGCGCTTTACCCAATTTCATGAATCGGCTCAAAGCCGGCGCCGCGAACTGAACCCAACACGCACGCTCACGTGAATCTCACGCATTCTCACACACTGGACATAAACACATTACAATCACGTGGTGCGAAGGGTCAGCTCAGCTATTGAAGCTTCGGAATTTAGAATTGCGTTTATTTTTCAATTTTGGGGGGCTGAACTTTCCACTGAAAGCAGAGGGGGAGGAAGCCGGAGTACCCGGAGAGAACCCCCGACGATCGGCCCGAATGATCGGTGCCACATACGAAAAGGGAAACTTCTTTGCGCCGAGTGGGACTCTCGAACCCCTGACCTCTCGCATTGGTGACAAGTCTCTTAACCACTAGACCACCGACCGCCTTATTAGGAGAGGATTGTTTGGTTAATAATGATGGGCCTTTAGCGTCGTTTTCAATCACGGAAGGGTACTATTAAAGGTGGAGCTACAAGGGAAAAGCCAGCGAAATCACCTCTCGTCTCCCTAGTCTACGGGACCACGCTTGTTGCATGTACAAAACTGCTGTTTGTTTTACAGAGAGAGAGAAAAAAAAATCCGTTTTCAAAACCTTACACTGGTACTGTGTATGCCCGAATTTGCACGATTTCATTGTGGTGCCCGATTCAACGTCATCTCTTCTTAATCTTGTCAGGGGTTTTGTTTCAGAGTGTATTCAAGCAGTATGGCGGTGAGATCCGTGATGGTGAACCAGTGACAGCCGTTACTCCTGGTGAACCGTTGGTGACCGTCACTACGTCCAAGGGAAGCTACCGAGGCAAGAAAGTCGTCCTCGCTGCTGGCCCTTGGGCCTCCAAGCTTCTCCGCCCACTAGGGCTTGATCTTCCTCTTCGTGTAGGGTTTTTTGTTGTTTTTGTTTGTTTTTTTGTTTTTTTTTGTTTGTTTGTTTGTTTGTTTGTTTTTTTTCTTTGTTTGTTTTTTTTTTTTTGTTTTTTTTTTTTTTTTTGGGGGGGGGTTCTTGTTGTTTTTTTTTTGTTTTTTTGTTTGTTTGTTTTTTGTTTTTTTTTTTTGGGGGGGGGGGGCTGTTGTTGTTAAATTTGGGTTGGTTGGTTGTTTTTGTTACTGCACTTTTTTTCATTTTTATATACTAGGAGGATGTGGGACGTGTTACTGTGACTTTGTTACAAGCAAGACTTCGTTACCGTTGAACGTTCTGTAGGCGAAATTCAAACATGAAATCAAAGGGCTGTGAGAAAAGACCAGTTTCAACCACATCTGCGTCTACAGCAGCGTCAAGAGCGACACTGGGAGAGGGGTCTGAACGCACTGTGGGCTTTGGCGAGGGCAGAGATGTTGTTTGGAACTGAACTGAACTGAACTGAACTGAACTGTAGACCCGTTGAGCAGAAACCAGGCTGGTCAATATTCCGGCGACGAGAAAGGCATAAATTGTGTGCTGTTGTGCTGTATCCGTCCGACAAGTCTAACTTATTTGGTACACGTGTCCGCCTGTATTGTTACTGTTAAGTTTTGCGGATATTATCTGTTGCAGCCAATCCGTATTACTGTGTGTTACTGGAAAGAGAAGGAAGAAGGGTCACTGTCCAGCGAGCGTTTACCGTGTTTTATTGATGAAGAAGCAGAGGGGCTGAATGCGTGTGCCTATGGGCTGCCAAGTGACGAGTACCCTGGCTATGTCAAGGTAAGGTCACAATCACATAATAATAATAATAATGAGTATTGTATAGGCGCTTTACCCAATTTCATGAATCGGCTCAAAGCGCCGCGAACTGAACCCAACACGCACGCTCACGTGAATCACACACATTCTCTCACACATTGGACATAAACACATTACAATCACCGTGGTGCGAAGGGTCAGCTCAGCTATTTAAGTTTAGGAATTTAGAATTGCATTTCTTTTTTCAAATTTTGTGGACTGAACATTTCCAAAGCAGAGGGGGAGGAAGCCGGAGTACCCGGACAGAACCCCCGACGATCGGCCCGAATGATCTTATTCTTATTCTACATCAAAATGGCGGACGATCTTGTGTGCACCCTGGCTAATCAGGAGGCGAAAAAAAGGTCTTCATTGCTTATTTTATTTATTTTATGTTATTTTATCACAACTACTCTAGGTCTGCGTTATAAACGGACCGGACTCGGATCCTGACCAGCGAGACACCGTGGACGACACGTGGTTGATGCAGGATCTTGCTGCCTACGTCCGACGTCATCTGTCCTGTCTCCATGACAACCCGGGTATCACGGAGGCTTGCATGCATACTGTGAGTAGTAACGGCTGATTTTTTTTTATTTTTTATTTTTAGTTGCATTTGGAGCTAACTTCAATATCATAATGATCGGTGTTCATGTACCCGAAGACGCATTTCAAAAGACTGCCCAGCAAAGACCTGTTTTCCTTTAATTTTCCTTACGTGGTGGAAAAGGGCGTTAAACTCCCAAACACCCACCCACCGGCCCCACCCTTCCTCTAACTTTCAAATGCAAATTTAAGTGAGTACATTTACAGAGGTTTTCCGCGGATCTGGTTTGTTCAAAGGTCTGCAATCTCAGCAAAAAGCCGCAAACATTGCGTTTTTTTTACAACTGAGACTCCTTCGACTGTGCATAATCCAGGCAACTCTGTCACAGCTGCAGAGGTTTTTTTTTAGCGCTTCAGTGACCCTTATAAAACCAGAGCACCGGTTTGCCGTGACATTATTTGGTTTTTGGTCAGTGAGCGAGACACATCGCTACAGTGTCTAGCGGATGTTGAGTGCTGCACGATCTTTCTCGCTCAGTGTCAAAACGCAAACTGGGCTGTGAAAATAGGCTACCCTTGGCTTTTATTGGGGTTTCAGGGACGCTGAAAACTCTGCAACTAAATTTTTTTCACACTTCGGAAAGCTTGAAGTTGTTGTTGGGAGCTTAGATCTTTAAGAGACGGAAATTGTTTGGCAGTACTGGTAGGATCTAGAAAGATATATCCTCTATGGCGGATTCCCCGATGATAATCAGCTACCTAGGTAATACAGTCATTTATATTGGCGCCAAGTCCAGGATATCCTGTACAAATTCCAGTCCAACCAAATGTTCACTTGTAAAGCGCAGAGGTAACCCATGACGTAACTTAAAAACATGCTCGTTGTCCTGATATTCTACGACAGCGGCAGGCAATTTCTCCGCGCCGTTGCTACAGAGTTAAAACTCTAGTTCACTTCCGTGACTCGTACCCTCGTCGTGCTAATTTTGTCTGACTTCAGGGCCCGCATGTAAAACTCGAGGCTAATTTAACCCACGGCTACGGGTTTAACCCAGACTAGGACAAAAGAAAACCCAAACCAGAATTAAATTTTAAAAAAAGAAAGCGAAGAAAGGTAGAAAAAATCCTTCTCTAACGGCTTAGGCACCATGGTGGAATGGACCCGCTTCCTGGTTAAACAAAAAAACAACAGAAAAGTTAACCCTAGAGCTAGTTTAGTTCGAGGTTAGACTGTAACCCTGAGCTAAAATCCCTACCCTTGACTTTTACAAGCGGGCCCTGGTGGGTGTCTTGCAGATGACACCTGACCATAACCCGGTCCTCGACAAACACCCACAATTCAACAACATCGTCATCGCTGCTGGCTTTTCGGGTGAGTGTCTCGACATACTATGAAACAATCCTGTGTATAGAGAGATACATCTGATGACCTCTGTTCAAGTGAAGAGTCTTTGTCTCTCATGTCAAATCTCACGTCACACAATCATGATACTATAGGACGTTGCTGAGAATCCATTAATTCTTCAGCTTTGCTGATTGAGAAGGTTTTGTTTCTGTGCAGTGCAATATTTTTGGCTCACGTGTGTGAACAAAGTGTCTGTGTTTGTTGGTGGTGGTGTTTGTTTTTGTCTGTTTGTTTTGTTGTTGTTGGGTTTTTTGTTTGTTTGGTTTTTTTTGTTTTTTTTGTTTTTTTTGGGGGGGTGTTTGTTTGTTTGTTTGTTTTGTTTGTTTGGTTTTTTGGCTCACTTGTGTAACAAAGTGAGTCTATGTAATAGCCCTCCGTCGTCTGTCTGTGTGTGTGTGTGTGTCGGTCTGTCTGTCTGTGTGTCCACAGTAAACCTTAACATTGGCTTTTTCTCAGAATCTACAAATAGCAGAGGCACCAAACTTGGCCTGCTGATAGACAGCCATGAGACCTTTCAAAACATACCATATTCAGAATCTAGAAAAGCCAGAGACGTCAAACTTTGCATGATGATAGACATTGACAACACCTTTACTGACATACCTGTATTCAGTGACTTTGAGTCAAGGTCAAGGCCATAAAAGCTCTTTAGCGGAAACCTTCCAAAACCTTAACATTGGCATTTTCTCAGTAACGATGAATAGCAGAGGCACCTTACTTGGCGTGCTGATAGACAGCCGTAAGACCTTTCAAAACATACCTTATTGACTGACCTTGATCCAAGGTCAAGGTCGCCAAAGCTGTCTGTTTGGAAATTTTACATTGGCATTTTCTCAGAATCCAGAAAAGCCAGAGACATCAAACTTTGCATGATGATAGACATTGACAACAACTTTACTGACATACCTGTATTCAGTGTCTTTGAGTCAAAGTCAAGGCCATACAAGCTGTTTGCGGAAATGCTTCCAAAACCTTAACATTGGCATTTTCTCAGAAACAATAAATGGTAGAAGCATCAAACTTGGTTTGGACATACCGTTTGAATGACCTTGACTGAAGGTCAAGGTCACTAAATCTGTCTCACTGGAAATTTACAATTGCCAATTTCTCAAAATCTAGGAACACCAGAGGCATCAAACTTTGCATGATGATAGACATTGACAAAACCTGTACTGGCATACTTGTATTCAATTTCCTTGAGTCAAGGTCAAGGCCACTCAAATTGTTTTGCGGAGACCTTAACATTAGCATTTTCTTGGAAACAACAAATAGCAGAGGCACCAAACAAGGTACAATGATAGGCAACAATGAGACCTATGCAGACATAGCCTTTTGAATGACCTTGACTCAAGGTCAAGGT
The DNA here is from genome assembly GCA_018292915.2 of Batillaria attramentaria. Classification (NCBI taxonomy): domain Eukaryota; kingdom Metazoa; phylum Mollusca; class Gastropoda; family Batillariidae; genus Batillaria; species Batillaria attramentaria. Next base: position 1,115,103 of record JACVVK020000108.1, on the reverse strand, counting down.
CAATACAGCTGTCTGTTGTGAATTTTACATTACCATTTGTACAGAAGCTGCAAAAACTAGAGCAATCAAACATGGCATAAAGATAGTCATTGATAAGCTCTTTACTTACAGATCTCATTTGAATGACCTTGACCCAAAGTCTAATGACCTTGACCCAAAGTCTTTTGAATGACCTTGACCCATCTCACAAGTGAGCCAAGGAGACTTTGCCCCTCTAGTTTTTTGTTTTTTTTTTGGGGGGGGGGGTTTGGTTGCTGTTGTTTGTTTGTTTCAAAGATGTTTTTATATATCTTCTGCTTTCCTGGTGTGCGCATTTAGCATTGAATAAAAGCGCAATTCATAAAAAAAATTATTTTATATATATTCTTGAATGTGTAGTTTTATACGCTTCCGCTATTTGATTTGATTTTTTTTTTTTAATTTTTAACTTATACACTTTTCTTCTTCGAAGTTTCTTCATTTGTTTATTTGTCTATTTGTTTTGTTCAGGCCATGGATTCAAGCTAGCACCTGCGATTGGCAAGGCCGTGTCCGAACTGGTGCTTGACAAACCGCCGTCTTACACCATGGATCCCTTTGTGCTGACCCGCTTCCAAAAGTAGCGGGAAAAGTAACTACATGTACCTGAAGGACTTGATTTTGCAGTCAGACTAACATCTTGTACATTTGATTTTAACAGCCACGTCCAGCGACGCGCTTACGATCTGTCATCCCAGCTGAGAATCAGACAACTTGAAAGAATTTCTGAAAAGACTCCAAAGAACAGTTCTATCGTCGTTTGGTGAGAGGGCCTAAACGCCGGCAATAGCTTTAAGAAGCACTTAGGGTCAAGTTGCTATGTGGTTGCTAGAGTTATTGCTGTAAGTCAGTAGTAACATTCACGCATTTAGAAAGCGCCGGAAACAAATCGGAAAGAGAAATATAATACAGCCAAAAGCGAATACAGGGTAAATGTCGATAAAATTGATGCATTATTTGGGGTCAGCTACCTTTGCCGTAGTCTTCAAGTAAAATCTATGGAACAGACGAGAAAACAAACAACGACCAGAAAACATTGCTGCTTACCTGTGTGGCCGCGGCTGCTACAAAAATCCAAATAGTTCAGACAGTGGTAATGCTGACTGTTTTCCTCGCCACTTGAAGCAAAAAGTCAGCGAATTGATTTTCGTTTGTGAGTGGGACTTTTCTTTAGAAAATCAGCCGCGATCCGGCTGCTGCCCAGTTTATCTCAGTAGCTCTATACTCACTCACTCTTCTGTTTCAGTAATGAAGTGAAGGGCGATCGAACCTAACAATATATGTAACGATGAACACAGCAATAAGAAATCCTCACAGACATCAGTTCGGTGTTGTGATCCAAAACTAACCGGAATTCAAACACTAATAAAGCTCACACTTGGACTGCGCATGACATAGTGCTAGCGTAGATGGATATCCTAACTTTAAACCTGGTATCCCCCCCTACACAGCCTGAGTCACTTGAGTTACAAGTGCTAATTTGTGTGCGTCACAACTCGTGTCCTAAGTTGCCTGTATAGAGTCTGATGCTAATCAACAGACGCCCGTTTCACGCTTCTACATTGTTACGATAGTTGAGTGAAAGCAATGATGACGGATAAGGAAGTATGTACACAAGGAAACGTGGGTGAGGGCATCTGATGGGTGGTGGGGTGGGGGTGGAGAGGAGGGGTCCATGTAACTGCGTGTTTTGACTGGGTTTGGGATAACTGTTCACGGTGGAAGTGAATATTTTCAGTGTGTGCAGGTGTATTTCAGATATTCAGTGAATGTGACCCTGAATCAATCCCTCCCAACCCCCCCCCCCCCCCCCCCCCTCCCCCCTCCCCCCACGCACACACACACAAAACAAAACGAAAACAACAAAAAAACGGCAAACCAAAACCAAGAAAACAAAAAACAAAAACAAGACCCCCCCCCCAAAAAAAAAAAAAAAAAAACAGGGCGTGTAGACCATTACCGACCACAACATTTTATGCCTAGGTATCTCTGTCTTACCGACAACCGACAGCGTTGGAGTAAAGAGGGAGGTGGGGGTGGAAGGGAAGGGTTAGGCGGGAGAAAAGTTAGGTCAGTAACGGCGTACACACGACCGAGTCGGAGAGTGTAAAGCAAAAATTAATCACCAGAATCAGTAAATAATTATATCGTACTAGTAAGCGGCCAATCGGTTTGTTTCTTTTTTCAGATCAGTTTTATTGTTGTTGTTTTGTTTTGTTTTGGGGAGGTTTGCTTGTTTTGTTTGTTTGGGTTTGTTGTTGTCTTGTTTGTTTTCCTCCATTCTTTCGAAACCTCTCCGGCATAAGCCTGCGCACTGAGAAGCCAGGGTGTAGCTGTGCGCTATGATCAAGCCTGAAGTGAAGTGCAAGAAAGGCCGGCTTTGTACGTTCGTGCACTGTCAAGATTTGAACCTCAACTGACGTTCCACACGTGTTCAGGCCGGGTGACCACTTCACCCTTTCACTGCCGCTGTCGCAGGATTTCACGAATCGCACCAGTAGCCCCACTGTTAAATTAGTTTAAAATGTTAAATCTAGACATTCCAGTAGTTGGAGGGGAAAAGCTCTCTGATTTGATTCCTGTTCAGTTTGCAGCAGAGTGACGCAAAGAGATGTTATCCGTGCGTGAACCGAAACGCGTGTGGCAGTGAAAGGGTTAATCGCGGCTGTACATGCGCCATTCACTCATACACCACCTGCTGGCAGAGCCGGTGCGCGCTGAATCAGTGGTGTGTAATTTCCCGTGTAATTCAAATCAGAGCCACGTAACTAGCTGGTGCGGCTCTTGGTCTAATCAGTACTGTACTGCTAAACCGTTTGTTTGGGTACGGCGCCCACTAGGTGTAGTCGAGCCTAACTTGTTATGCTTATTAAGAGTTTGCCTGTGGATTATCATTCAACTGAGCGGAAACGCAGTTCTGTCCTTGTACGTATATATATATATATACATATATCCGTGAATAAAGTGCTTTGATTTTTGCCTGATCATGCGACTTTAAATAAATGTAATAATCTTTTCGCAAGATCTGTGGTTTTGGATTTTCGGAAATTCGAAATGGTTTTCCTTTTCTTAAAGTGTGTTGTTGAGTTGCTTTGCCAGTCACAGGAAAAAAAAAGTTTATAAATATTTATCCGCTCATATTGGATCTACCTACTTACCACAGCAGGGCTAAATTAAAATGGAGAAACTTTGTGGGCATCCACTAGCACAAATAAAACTGCTTGAGTCAACGCAATTGTCTGTGCACATCACACACACACACACACACGCACACGCACACACAGAAGCGAAGACGTCACTCTCAGGTTTTACCAATTTATTTTTTATTCAGCTTCACCTGTGGACGGAATGTGACAGCTCTATCAACGTAGGTGACGAAATGTCAAAATGATTTTTGTGAAAACCCAAAAGAATATCAACAAACTTATCTTCAGGTTCAGTGATTGATGCTACGACTTGAGACTTACTGAAAATCGAATCTAGTTGTACGCATGCAGCCTTACAACTGATTTTAGTGTGTGTTGATGATACTGATGATCACAATGATACGTGATTTAAAATGCGGCGCAGGTGACATGTGTGATGCTGAATGAAACAAAAGTGATTCATAGTTCTTCAGCTGACTTTCTTGAACAAAGAATCTATTTAACGAGCTTGTTTATGACAAAACAAGAAGTCAACATCAAACTGCACATACAAACTTCAATGCTGATATGTTTTTTTGACAGTGGCGTAAGTGACACGATACCATGGCTTCTGAACTGGTTCAGACTAAAACTGAGACAAACCTGTTCAAAACGTTAAGGCTAAAGGCGAAGGGAGATAAAATGGTTACGACTACATGTATATATATGCATTTATAAACATACTGTATGGCAAGTTATCACCCATGTTAAATCAAATAAACGTACGCTTGGAAAATTACTCCCAAAAATGGTTAATTTATCACACACACAACAAAACATGGCAGAACTGCATGAGGAAATGATACATGTAAGATATAAATAAACGGATTATGTAAAATGATAAATACATTTATATTCATGTAGAGGTTTGTAAAATTAAAAAGTCCTTTCATTTCAAATAAGCAGTTCCTTTAGGATACCGTTAAAATGTTCGCTAATAAAGACATCTTTTTATCAGTTCTGCTCAAGCATTTAGAGACACTACTGTCAAGCACAAAACAAATGGTTGAATATTCCATAACAGAGGACACCTTTGTCTTTCTTTTATGTACCATATGCCATTATCAAGAAATGTAAATAGATTTTGGTTCCAAAATTTCCCTGACAAGTCTTGAGATTTTCCTCTTGGTCTTTCGTGAGACAAAAACGATACAGTATACCTTTGTACTGGTACTGTCTTTCGAGCAAAAGTAATTACCATGCAATCTTCCATTAATTCATTATTGAGAATTCAATATCAATGTTTTGGGGGAAAGCATCACTCAGAAAATGGTAGATGACTGTAGCTTATGAAGACCTGAGGCAAAAACACACATCCTCCATTGCAGAAGCAGTCAAAACAATGAAATGGCTAAAGCTAGCGATAAATGCCACAAGATTCTATGTACATGAATTGTCTGCCAACATTCGGCACCCTGCAGCAGGCAAACAAGTTTGAAAAAGTGAACTGTGCTTGCAATCTGCTTTACATTGTTACAACTACTTTCCACGAAGCAAGCCTACATGCTGAACTACATGTACTGTTCAACGGACTTTAATCACTCAAAACAGGCTCATTCACAGAGCATCACAAAAAGCCTTGCAAAACTGTACTACCCCTTGATGAAAGCATCCATTTCTTTCCACAACTCTCACATGTACACTGACACCCATACGTGAAGTGAACGAAAACCAGACAAATCAAATCAAATGGACGGAGCTGAAAATTATGTAAAGCTGAGCTGCACATTATTTTTATTTGCAGCAAAAAGCTCAAACTGAGTTTTTCATATAAAAAAAAAGAAAAAAAAAAGATTTGCTGACTAATATCACATGACTGTGGTCAGATTTAAAGAAAAGCATCCAAAATGACGTTGAAAAGAGAGAAAGAAAGAAAAACAGGAAAACAAGAACGCCCAAAGTGCTATTGTGATAAGCAAACAGTTTTCAGTTTTCTTCAGCGCAAAGTGCGTGATTTATGGGCGGCAACAGGAATGTGAATTCATGAAATGAACACTGTGCAGCAGAACATAAAACTGCCCAACAAAACCAATAGAACAACACAACATCATCATCTGTCACAAATAAATATGCTTCACTTCAGAGATTCCAAAGTGCAGACCGACACACAAACACAAGTATTGACATTATCTTGTTGTTCTGTTTTATATTATACAAAGACAATGTTTAAATCTGCCTGATGACGGCTCAAAAAATTTCAACCACTCTAGTAAAAACAATGTATCTGATAAATACATACATCTGATATATATATATATACACATGTATTATCATTTCTATTACATACAAATAAAAGCTGTTCTTAGTGGTGAAATTGAGCAATATATAATAAAAAGTAAAACCTAAGAATTGGAATGACAAGGTGTAAGAAGGTAAGTCAAAACACATCAAAATATCCGCTTCATCATCAACAAGTTTATCAACCACCGCTCGCATCTCAATTTCATGACCGGAAGGGCCGAACCACTGAAATCACACGAACACTAGTGTTGTGGTTCAAAGACATTCACCGACTCTCCTACACATGCACACTCAATCTTGTCTAAAAATGACACCCCTCTCTCTCTCTCTCTCACACACACACACACACACACACGTAGGTGCACACACATACTTCATTTGTTTAACCTTGTAATAACTGATACGAATGTCAGTCCCCATTAACAAGCAGGAAAACTTATTAACTTATTTCTCCTTTTAATTTCACTTTTTTTTTCCTTTCTCCATTCTCTGATAAATGTGCTGTTTGTCAAATTAAATTTTGTGTTTAGCATGAACTGAAGTCTCTGAATCACTCAATAACACATGATTTTCCAGCTGCATCACACAGACCAAAGACAGAGGGAAACTGCTTTGTTGCTTGCTCAAAGTTAAAACTGTGAATATATATTCTATCCTTTGAACAGTACTTCATCACATATATGCCATTCATCTTGCACCAAAACAAGCGCTAACCCAACGGACACACAGAGAAGTGAGAACAGCACTCGTTTCCATAGGCAAGTGCGAGAAGTACGTACAGGCAAACTATTTACATGACTTCTTGCTTGATATGTACATGTACAGCAGAACACCACTTCAAACACCTGTGATTCTAAGTGCTGTTGCAAAAGTGTGAACAACTACACCTCTGTTCCTGTGTTCACAGGCCGCTTTTATTTCTCTGAGCATTTGCATAAATAAGGTACAACTTGACAATAGTTCCTCTGAGGTTATTCTGTAAACACTGTGCAAAACCACACTGCTTACAGTGCTTAAAAAATTTACCCATTTTCCCTCAAACCTACCCGCCACACCCTCTGTACCAGTGACACGTACCGTAATGACCTTAACTTTTCGAAGGTAAAAGAGCAAATCCCCTTACTTTTTGACCATGCATTAAAAAAAAAAATCTGAGTTTTCAAGTAGACCAGTAAAACTATGAAGCAACCTGAAGATAGTGCCAGATGTCCGGAAAAAAATGAAACAAATTGATAAAGCTTTGCCAGTTTGCCAGTCTGGCATTCGATCGCTTTGTTGATACGGCCACTGTGTGACTCAGGAGTACAGAGTGGTCTCCCTTCACCACTTCCCTTTCCGCCGTCTTCCAAGTTCCTATTTGTGAGCGGTGGTCCATTTGAGAGTTTAGAAGGTGGAAAGTGCTCATGTGCGATTAGAAAGACAAGGACGATATGATGATTAAAATGTTGGGTACGGTTTACAGCACTTTTTTGCGCATTTCAAGGCCCTGAAGGCAAGATACTGTTTCAAGCCGCACTGTTATTAGCCGCAACTTCACACATGGTGTACTGTGAAGATGGTCGGAGATCAAAAGTGAAACTGTTTTTTGTTTTGCGTTTGTCTGGTCTGGGGTTTTTGCTCCCTCGTTTTCGACCAGACCTTCAAATTCAAGTTTTTGTGTGTAAAATTACTAAAAAGTTATTGAAAAATTAAGGTCATTACGTTTATCGCTGCACTACCTATGTTCGCTGTTTCAAAAACATGCATGATACAATTTTGCAACTACTCTACGTATGAAATCTAGTTGTACCTGGAGATGATGATCATGAAACTTCCCACTGTTCATTGAGACCGATAAACAGAGGAAAATGTGCAACTACTATTTGGTCAATTGTGAGTACAATACTGACTTTGGTGTGAAACTGGCACAGAAATGGAATGTAAAACTTCAGCTGATTTGTGGATTCCCCAGTGGAACTGAAGCACATAGGACTCAGAGAAGCCGTAGCCTGACAGCTTGGGGTTTTTTTTCCGTGAGCGTTTGTTGTCACTGCAGTCATTAAGTAAAGAAAAGAGAAAAAGAAAGAAAGAAAAAAAAAAAAACCGACAAAACTTACCACAAATGGTGAACGATTTCCTTTCCTTATGCCTTCGCTCAAAAACTTGAGAAGGATGTGAATGTTTTGAAACTTAGTAAGGTCCTGACCCTTTCATATACGCGAGCAAGCACTGTGAAACATAAGGAAAAAAAAAATAAACGGAAAAAAAAAGAGAAGAGCTTTGCAACACACTCAGTGGCGGCGTCCCAACTTGTAGTAGCACACAGACTCCATGTACGGCGAGCAGCCCACCGGGGGTCCCTGTATGGGAGGAGGTCCGATTTGCATGGGCGGTGGGCGGGGCCTCCCTAGTCAGGATTTTCTCCCCTGGATGGCTGCCAGCCCCGTGGAGCTAATGGTGCCGTAGGCCTGGGAGTAGCTGCCGAAGACAGCCTTGGGGGCCCCAGCCGATGGGTTGTTCACTGCGTTGTTGAACTGTTTGCGACCGTACATTGGTTTGGGGCGTGGGTTGCTGCTGGCCGATATAGGTCTCTGCCCTGGCACCTAAACCAGAAGGGGAAGAAAAAAACACGAAATTTTATTACCTGCTTCATACAAACTCCCTATGCTTCGTACATGTAATTCAACACCTTTACTGCTGGTGTTTGCCACCTTTACAGTGTCAACTTTGGTAATACCTGCTCAGACCAAAGGCAAGGAAGGACACGTAACTTTGTTTTCTCACAGCTGGATTTTACATAAGTTTGACCAGGCGGGACGGATGCAGAATTCATGAAAAACTTGACAAGGGTGTCTGCCTGAATTTTACCATAATGGGAGTATCAAAAGACTGGTACTGAAAGGACGGCAAATGCGAACTTTGCACACATGCTCTTACCATCCCAATTCCTCAGAGAATTTAAATTTTCGTTACTAACACTTCAGATGATCAAAAGACAAATAGAAATGAAACAGACCCTGTGTGAAACAAATCAAATGATACTGCAATGACCCACACTTTCATGACTTCTCATCAAACCGCTGAACAGTGAACCGACAGGTGCTTTCATTTTCATGAACTAGGCAAGTCCTTGGCTGCCGGTCAACTTCACGTTTTAGAATTCAGGACTGTCCAAACTACTTTCTTACCATGCGCGAGCTGGCGACCATCAAGCCACTTTTGTCGTCCCTGGTGACCGTGGGGTGCTGTGCCCTTTGCAACCCCGAGATAGGACGACCCTGACCCCTCATGGCTGCCGGCGCCGACGTCTGACGGTTCTTTTGAGATATTGGTGGATAAGGTGCCTTATTAAAAAAACATACATAGTTCGAAGGTGCAACAAACCCAAGGGAACAGTGCAAGACAACACCAACACAAACCAAAGACTGAAAGAGAAAGAAACGCAAACACGCAGTGCACCACCTCAGGCACAACAAACCTGAAATAATGTCTTTGCAAAGAATACCCACACAAAGTACTGAGTCTAAGCATGTCTGTACACACCAGCTCTCTCTTTCTCGCTTGTGTTCTCATGACAGTACAAGAAATTCTGCCCACCAGTGGTAAGCAGCGGTCACAGAAGAGCAATTATTTTAACAGACCCAGCTCAGAACTCACGTATGGTGCTTCCTGGTTTGCATTCTCATACCCTTACCACTCCACCTCTGTGACATTTTTCCTTTTATGTGTGTGTGTGCGTGGGGGGGGGGGGGGGGGAGAAGAAGATATATAGATATATCTGAATAATTCTATTTCATGTAAAGTCTACCAATGGTGATGCGCTGCATGATCAACAGGAAATCAAAAATAGGAAAACAAAGGAAAAATGAAAGGGGAAAAAAAAAATCAAAAGAATGAAGAAATTAATCCCTCCACACACACCCTCAGACACACAAACACAGGCAAAAGTAGAAACTGGGGTGTGGGGGACTGTTTTTGAGGCAGCCAAAAATATCAATCTTCATTTTTGTGGTGCTAACTTGCCTGGCGCTTCATGTAGTCTAGCACACTGTAAAAAGAGAAGCTACAGCAATAATAGATGTTGCTGTTAAGTTACAATTACTGCATTCTTCTGCTAGTCTTTCCACAAAATAAACTTTACAGAAAATAAACAAAAACAAACAGAAAGTGATGAATTTAAATTGCTTCATGGGCTGACAAATAGGAAAGCAAAATCAAGTTCCACACAGTTTCTTTCAAACAGTTCTCACCGTGCCGTTAGTTGAGGCCTGGATGTTCTCATAACTCCTCTGTCTCACCAGCGGTTTCTGAGCGCTACGGGGTTGGTGACCATATGAGGGCGGAGCCTCGTGTGTTGAACGCCCAAATGCTGCAAAGCAAAATATTTAACAGTTCTGACCTGAGACATTGCCACAGTGAAAGTTCCTAAATGTACCGGTAAGAAACTGAAGGAAGTGCAATTACGACCATCACTTATAATGCAAACAGCAAACTGACTGCCTTCGTCACCCACACGCAAGTTTTTAAGAGGCAGCTTGCTTTCAGAATTCCAAGGCAAAGAGAAAATTACCCATTTGTGGCTTACCCCCCTCCCCCCTTCTAACATTACTAACCCTGAGCATGCATGTAGAGAGAAAAAAAAATATCTGATGGAAACAGGGAGAACTGAGGGAGAACAGAGAATAGATGTTGCCACTTGGTCTTTTCCCATCACAAAACACATGCAGCAGTTGCAGCAAGAACACAGCTGTGCCACTAGCACCTGCGAACGTCCCTCATGACACCAACCTGAAAACGATGACTGGTGCTGCTGTTGTGGAGGTTGCTGCGGTGTTTGCTGCTGTTGATACTGCGGGTCTGGTGGGTATCGGGCAGCACCCATTTTGGGCGAAGGTCTGTTAGGTGGCAGGGCAGCGTTTTCTTTCGGGCCCTGGTCCATGGGAATCATCTCCTCTGGCTCAGGCTCGGGTACCTGGTGACTAGCGGCACTGCGAGCTTCCTCCCTCCGCCGACGCCTCCGCTCTGCCTTCTTTTGCATGATCATCTGGGGCAGAAGCAACGGCGCTTATGTGCATGACTACCAGATGACAGCAGGTATAGATATGGGTTGAATTCTAAGTACACCAGTCACTACAGGATCACAGTCACCCACCTCTAGTTCTAGCAAGAGTTTTATGGTAGGAGGTAAGCTGGAGTTCCTAGCACAACCCTCCACTAGTGGACTGCCTGAGAGCTGAGAAATACCATTACTGCCAGTGTATTTCACACTCTAAAGCAGTCTGGGTTTGAAGTTTTGAATGATTTTAGCATGATAACTGTGACAGGTGTTCAGTAACACACTGTTGAGTCAGGGTGCATTACTGCTTGAGCTATTGCTTTTCCCTTTCATGTAACTCGAGATGAGTATATTTTGGCATGACATTGCAACTCCAATTTCAATTCATGAGTGTAAACTAACAATAAAAGATTTCTGTTTGTTTGTTTTTGTTGTTGTTTTTTTTTTTTTTTTTTTTTTGGGGGGGGGGGATTGGGGGCTTTGAAATGCGTGTACTAAAGCCAGTAGAGGCAACACAGCTGCAGCAGGGTGACAAACTCCATTTTGTTAAAAAGACATGAGAATCAGGGGACACTGCAACACTCACCTCATACAGTTTGCTGCGGTACTGGTCAACTGTCAACTGGACATCGTCACTAAGTGGTGGGACTACATCAAAATTTAATGAAACCTCTTCTGCTGGGTTGTGGAACCTAGGAAAATATGGTACACAGAAAAACCATTAAAATAAACCAGTGCTTACCTAGATGGTGCATGCATGTTCATGTTGTCCAAGTAACAAAACAAAGAAACAATACCAAACAAGATTTGACTTGCAAATTTATTTATCTGAATGGTTTCAAACAAAAAGTGCAAAATACAACAAATTCAAATCTGGATAAGGTAAGTTCAACAGCTTATTTTCACAATGTTTTCAAATGAAAAAAAGATAACCATGGATGCATTTACCAGGCTGGGGAATTGCTGAAGGAAAATAAGACTGAAACCTAGGCCAGGGTCGATGGCCTATGCTCCACGTGGAGCCAGGGGCCTAAGTAAGTAAGTAAGTAGGCCGGGGTGCAGCAGTAGCGCACTACTGTGTGAGCACATGCACAATGCCCCACTTAAGAAAACAAATTTTAGCATTTTTAAAGGCATTTAGTAGCCTCTATTGCCACCCAAAAGTTAAATTTATACTGCCTTGGTACCAATATGCAAGCCTTCAATACTGAAGTCCCATATATACAGCCGAACACGCTTAAGTCGAATTCGCAGGGGAAATGGATTTTTGTTCGACGTATCCGAAGTTTGACTTATCCGTGACGACGGATAAGGTCGAATTTCGACTCTAGCTTCGAGTTAAGCGAGTTGCACCTTTCCACCCCCCCCCCCCCCCCCCCCCCCCCCAAATCGGTTTGGAAACTGAGATTTATTTTCCCTGGTCAACATGAGCTTACTGCTGCTGCGTTGGTATAGTTCGCCCCCTTGTGTCATTTGCACCTGCTGTAAATGCACTGCGACTGTCTGAACAACATAGCGATTGCATCATTACCACAAGGTAACCCCAACCCTAAATCTAAACCTAACCCTACCTAACCCTAAACCGGTCTAAGCAGGCGAACTCTACTAAATGAGTGTGGATGCGTTTGAATAGTTTGCCCAGTACGGCCCATGGGTGCGAACTATACTGAGCCTTACTGCTAGGATTTGTTATATTCAATACGCTCATGTAAGCTGCCATTTCATCGAATCTCCGTAGCTATTTTGTTCACTTTTAGTTCACTTTCAGTTCAGAGTATTGGCTTGGTCTTACCATAGTCACACATGCAATGCAGAGGAAGGAGAAACTGAAAGCCAAGTTTTTCTAATGGCTGTTTCGTTCTGACATGAAAGCTGCCTGGCACCAAACGGTGATAAGTTTCCAGCTTATGTTTTCTTCTTCTTTTCTAGTTTCATTGACTCTTATTCTGCTTGTAAGATCAGCAGCGTCATCTGTGTGTGTGTGTGTGTGTGTGTGTGTGTGTGTGTGTGTGTGTGTGTGTGTGTGTGTGCGCGCGCGCGCGCGCGCGTTCGCAGTCATATGATCGCATGTGCTCAATAAATTCTAGTGCAACGTCATATAAACACACGCAGTCAAATAGCAGAAAGATCCAACTCTAACGGCACCAACCGGTAAACACTCTCTCTCTCACACACACACACACACACACACACACACACACACACACACACACACACACACACACACACCAGGTATAACTCGCTGCTTACCCTCCGAATCCGACAGCAAATCACCTTCTTAACACTGGCGACAGAAAACCTCAGAGATCAGGGGCACAGGGTCAGATCTCACGCCTAGCTCTTTTCTTGCACGTGTTTCTCGCCAATTTCGTGTTCTACCACCCAAGTAACCAGCCCTAAGGCCCGCAGGACACATAACACTGTCAACCTGTACTTGCACGGAAAATGAAAAATCTCCGTGCAAGCCGTGTTTTGACGCTGATGCATCAGAAGGACAAAAAGAAATTCCCGTGCCAGCGACTGGTACGACTTATCCGAGGCTAAAATTGCAGATTTCGTTTGACATAACCGAGTTTTGACTTATCCGTGTTTGAGTACTCGTTCGACTTATCCGTGGAAAATTTAGTCATACGAAGAGCAAGTTTGGCCGGGAAGATATTTTTGCTTCGACGAATCCGAAGTTCGACTTAAGCGTGTTTGACTTAAGCGTATGGGTCTGTATAAACTATTACATGATACCTTTTTCCTCTTCCTTTCTTTGGCTGAAACTTGGATTTTTTGGCTGAAAGGATAGGAAATTTGACTGAAAATTGCCAAATGACTGACAATTCCCCAACCTGATTTAGAGTCCACTGGCTGCCCACCAACAGAGTTCACACTGTCAAAAAATGTTGAAGACGTTAAACCCCAAAGTAACCACTGAAATGTCCAAACGTATCGACAGAACATGGAGAACTAGTACCAACCTGCTGACAAAAGGATGTCTGAGTGCTTCGTCGGCTGTGATACGTTTGTCAGGGTTGAACTGTAACAACCTTCTCATCAGGTCCACCCCTTCCACTGGAGCTTCGCTCAGCATGTCTTCCAGTGGTTTCTTGGGTCTGAAATAGGACAGTTATTTCATTTAGACATGGCTGCAGACTGGATTCACAGGCCACTTACCCTCCGGGTTACTGTACATAACAATTATCCCCAAACAAAACAAAAAAAACTTGCCGAAATAATGGTTCCAGTAGACAGGGGATTTGGTCTAGTGGTTAAGGCATCCGACTTCGGATCCTGAGCTGCTGGGTTCGAGTCCCCGGTGGGCAGGAATATGGTGGGATTTTTTCTTCCCATATCGAGTCTAATCCATGTGCAGACTCGTTTGCGGTGCCTGTCTCGCCTTCGTGTACACACGCACGCACAAACATCAAGTGTGCACGCTAAAAATCCCACGTTCATCTTTCGAAGAAGAGTAGGCTGTGGCCGGTGGCGTGGTAAACAGAAATACTGTCGCACGCACCAGAGTGAATATCAGGGTGGAGGTTTGCACACAAAGTAGCGCTTAACGGCAGCAGGCTTTCACTGCTTCGTCCTCCAGCCCTGCGGCGCCGTGAGCATTTCAGCAGAGATGGATATGTGCGCCGAGGAGAAGTCTACCATACCATACCATACCACCAGTATTAGAATTTCAAAATCCTATGTACCCTGAAATTGTGCAAGGCTCTTCATGTGTGTGTGTGTGTGTGTGTGTGTGTGTGTGTGTGTGTGTGTGTGTGTGTGTGTGAAAAAGTAGTTGGTTACCTCCCTTCCCTTGTCAATGTAAAGAGATGTCTACACCTGATTGTGGTACACCAAAGTACACAAGTACATGTAAAATAAATGCACAACCACAAGGGCTAAAACGCAGCCTTAAAACTTATCAACAGTTAAGAAAATTTCCACTTACTTTCCAGAAGCTTTGTCAAGAACTGATGCTCCATATGCTGAACGTAGACTGTCTATATCTAGTGAGAAAACAAATCAAGAAAGTGTAGACTAACCATTCTTGCATGCAGTCGCAGACCTGCCTACCCACCAAACATGACGTGAGTAGTGCAAAAAACCAAATGAAGAGTTTCCAGGCCAAATGAGTAGTCCCGGCTAACGTATCCCAACCGAAATGTGCCACTTGCCAGCTTGTTGCTTAAGCTACAAATCAACTATTCTATTCTTTGGCTTGTTTGGTTCGACTGGTTACAGTGTACTACCACAGTACATGTATCTTTTTTTTTTCTTTTTTCTTTTTTTAGCCAAATTTCTTTCTACCGGGTATTTATACATTGTTAAACTTCGAATGAGGCTCGCTCAAAAAGCTGGATCGGTGCGAGCAAAAGTTCAGATCGGATTTGACGAAACGCTAACTGCTAACTTGATTACGCAGAATTAGGAAACGAAATTGCGTAGTGGGGCAATTAAATGCGTAGTTGCGTAGTACGCCCAAAATTGCTTAGTTTTCTATGGTCAATCCGTAGGGTAGGCAGGTCTGCAGTCGCAGCAATACCACATGCAAATCGTTTCACTCCCAACTAAACATACTTTTAGCATACTGAAAAACTGTGTGAAGAGCATTTATCTGTGGCTCCCACATCATTTATTTGTTTTGTCTCTGAAAACCTACAGAAGACAAATGCTACAAGCACACTGATCATGTTTACAGTTCCCCCAGGCTGCATTGTGGCTAAGCTGAATGTGTATACGAATACAGATACACATACATTTTAAAATATGTTAAAATATGAATACAGACACATACAAGTAGACAGCATTCTGTTAAAATATGACAATGATAACTCACTTATAGTTTAAATCTTCCCATGAATTCCAGAGAAGACAACATTATTCCCAAGGGAGGGAAAAAGAGCAGGAAAAATTAGATTTACATACCTCCCCTGCTGGGTGTGGGGATACTGCACATGATGCGTTCGATCTGGTTCAGTGTAGAGGAGCCAGGGAAGAGGGGTTTGCCCAGCAGCATTTCACCCAGGATACAGCCGAGACTCCACATGTCCACCCCCTTTGTGTACCTGGCAACATTCACAGAGGCTGTCAGGACAGTGGCTTCCACAAATCCAACAAAAAGCTATGAGCACCAGAAAGCAATACCGGTACACTGTACACACTGGAGTGTCTACACAGGGCACAAATGAATACAAGAGCCCAATTCACTGGCTGAGGACTAGCAAGGAACTGTCCAGTGGTAAAAAAATCTCCTATCCTGAAATGGCTGCAAAAGGGCCATCATGCAGACAGGCCCAGATCACGTACACTGCCAACATGTTAGAATTAAAAAAACATCAGGACCTTTTGTGTTGAGTAACTGGTGTTCAGACCCACAGCATTACTGAAAATGACAATCCATAATCATTTTGTCTGGGAGACTAATGACCAGGAAAAACACTTTATCCTTCCACATTCTAACTGCTCTCCTACGAGCACCTCATTCAGTTTTATTGCAAGAGGCCCATGTTTGAGGGTTCTTTGGATGCCTTACCTGTGTGATGCGAGGAGAATTTCTGGAGCCCGGTACCAGCGTGTGGCCACATACTCTGTCAGGTTTGGGTCCCCGGCTTCATCTATGCCAATTTGTGTGAGGGAGCGAGCAAGACCAAAGTCACACAGCTTCACTATACACTCGCTGTCCAGCAGAATATTAGATGGCTGAAAGCAACAGTAAGGCAATAAATAAGACTGCATGTGATGCTCTGTGCATACAATTATACATGAATTATACATGAATTCAAGTATACTTCCTCTTATGGTTGCAAATCTTGATTTCTTTCTTTAACATTTTAAGTCCAGCAGTGTTGCACACAGTCAAACAGGTGTGCACAGACCAAGCAGATATGCGTTCCATAGGGAATGAGAAACATGGACAGTGATATGTCACGTTCTCAGTACTACTACATGGGTTTATGGATGGGTTAATTGGCACTGGGTCCACTGACTGGATTCTTCATTATTTAATTTTTGCTACTCCGGTTTTAACTGCAGCCTAAAGGCCGTTCTTAACCGGGCGCACTTTTGGTTCGCGAACTAGGTGCGAAGAGTACGACGAACTAGATTCGCGCACGTTGTTTCTTAACAGACCGAACACTTCTTCTCAAACCCTGGTTCGAAAGGTACGCCGAACTAGGTTTGAGGTCTGCACAGCGTGTAGTGGGAACCCTCGCGATCCTTTGGCCGATCCTGCGCTCTGATTGGTTGCTCGGGGAGAGCTGTTGTGCGCATGTACAAAGTGGAGGAAAATGGCGGACGGCATGGCGGCTATCGACTCACTTGACATTTCCCTCTCTTGAGCTCTTTTCCTCTTTTCTCCTCTTCCTCGGCTTCCAAGAGTTCACTCAAAACGATAACTACCGCAAATGCCTCGTCGTCTCGATCTACGAAGGCGGCCATTTTGGTTGTTTACGACTGTCTCAACTTCCGCCTTGTTCGGGCGTTGACGTATGCACATATCATTAACGGCCGGTTAAGAAACAGAACTACTTCGGCCGAACCTCTGAAACTACCGGTATGTATGTGTGCGCATTCGCCCTGTTCGTATACAATACACAGTTCGCCGAACAAGTTCGCCAGACTGGTGGTTCGCCCGGTTAAGAACGGCCTTAAGGATGGAAATGTGTCCTACTTTGAGGTCCCTATGGATGACATTGCCCGAGTGCAAGTATTTGGTGGCCTTGAACAGCTGGTACATGACGTAGCGCTTGTGCACGTCCTTCAGTATGTTGCCCCGCTTGATAACATTGTGCAGGTCAGTCTCTGTTGGACAAAATACATGGATGAAACATGTCACCAAAAGAATTCCCCGTGACAGGTCAGGCTACTGAGCTGGTGAGTCAGTGATGCGGTGAACGCAAGGTGCTTACATCACAATATCTGTGTAAAATTTGCTTATTGCCATACAACATTTCACCTTTACTTTTTCCCTAAATATGTTCCAGTGTGTGATATAATATACCCACACTATAGTAACTGTGCCTGTTTGTGGGTTTGGGTGATCATTTTTTTTGTTTGCTCCTACTACTACTCACCCATAAACTCAAACACCAGGTAGATGTCCTTGTCATTCTCAGCCTTGATTACATTGTGAAGTTTGATGACATTTGGATGGTCCCCAAACTCCTGGAGAAACATGATCTCCCGAAATGTTCTCTGAAAATGGCGAAAGCAACAGAATTACTGGGAAGTCTGACCCACATCAAACTGAAAACTCGCATGACTGAGAATAGCAGTTTTTATCAGGAGTTGGCTTGAGGATGTTTTTAACCAGTTCAACCCTCCAGGATAAAATCACCCACTGAAATTAACCGTGTTTGTTGATCACTAAGCACGTGTTTCAGTTTGTAACTCTGTGTGTGTGCGTGTGTGTGTGTGTGTGTGTGTGCGCATACGTGTGTGCA
This sequence comes from Batillaria attramentaria, assembly GCA_018292915.2. NCBI lineage: Eukaryota > Metazoa > Mollusca > Gastropoda > Batillariidae > Batillaria > Batillaria attramentaria. Next base: position 1,097,200 of record JACVVK020000108.1, on the reverse strand, counting down.
CATATGCATACGTGTGTGTGTGTGTGTGTGTGTGTGTGTGAGAGAGAGAGAGAGCGCACATCAATGTATGTACAGGAAAGCTGTGGATTCATACCTGTGCATCTGTCTGATTTCTGAATGCATCAAAAATCTTCTTGACAGCAACCACCTCTCCTGTCCGTCTGTCAATAGCCTTCCAGACGATGCCATATGCCTAGCAAAAAAATATGGTTTGTGTTCACACTGGGTCCACATATAATTATATGACATTATGTGCACATTAAAAACAGAATGGCCAAGTGGTGTGTTGCAGCGGCTGTAATACTCACGATTTTTGTAAAACCTTTTGCTATGCTCATCCATACAACAAAGCGCACCCAATATTATTGAAAGGAATAAACGCACAAAACTTGTTTGCAAAGGGCAAGTATATACCTACTATTGTCTGAATGTGGTTGATGGTGCTCGATCATACACTTACACGGGCAACACCCTGATATCATTTGCCAATGCAAACATCGACTGACAAGATTTGTTGTGCTGAAGGTGCCGGCTCAGCAGAGGTTAGGCAAGCAGGGAAATGTGTGCAAATATCCCGTTGGACTTAAGTCAGTTTCTAAATTTCTTCACCGAAATGCACGCAAGTTAAGTACAGTTATCGTTCACTGGCATGATGCAAATGAAACCGTATTTAGGACATGTCAATTTTTATTGTTTAGCATTCAAGAACTTGTATCGACTCGATTCTGGCGATATGCCCAGACATTGGTCAATCGCTCCACCCGTGTTTGAGCTGACGATATATTTCAACGACCTTCTCAAATCGACCACAGAAACCACAAAAGTAAATACTTACCCCTTTTCCAAGTCTTTTCTTAATCTCATATTTCTTCGTGATGTGTGGTTCTATTTCTGAACTCATCTTCGTCGTTTTTGTGCTTGAAAAGTCGAGATGCCTGCAAAACCGTCATGGATGGCGGATTAACATGTCAATGGAGCTGGATTAGATCAAAAATGTAGTTCATCATTTGGATGACAATCAAATACTTTCTATGTAAAAACAACCTTTATAAACTGACGTATAAATTTTCAAATAAGTTTTCTGTTTGATCATTCCCTTATTTTTGTGCTGCGGTGTCCAGTAAAAGAAAATTAAGTGTAGAAGCGGAGTAATATACAGCATCTTGCAAGAAACTACACATGCTTTGCAAACGTCATCACTTTCTGATTGATTATGTGTTGTTTCCTTGACAATTTTTGATCCGGAAGTAAACTGTAGCAGCCGATCAAAACGATGATCACGCTTCAGTGCTACACGAAGGTGCAGAACATATTGAAACGGTCTATTTCAATTTCGTTTGATGAATTTCGAATTATAAAAAAAGCTCAATTCCTGATTATTCCAACAAAGCCAGACATATCCGAGAGATTTGCGGTAAACCCTAACGGGTGTAGGAATGCTGGGACAAAACTTTGACCTTTCAAATCACGCATGCGCGAGAAGTTTCCGGAAGTTTACAGACACGACGTGTTTTCGACCGCATTGCACGTGGGAAAGGCTGCGAAGTTGAAAATGAGTTCAATGGTATGGAATTTATCTTTTAAGTTACTAGTTTCGGTAATCTTGAAGAACAGTATACGAAATTCTGGGAGCTATTTGCACGCACTTTTTCGGGTGCTTTCGGTTCTGCTCGATGCAAAGAGACGTAAAACACCCTCACCTGCTCACTTTGACCTCTCCTTCCCCACATGTGGGTGCAAATAATTTTATTTCACAAGTAGGGATATGCATGCAAATCCAATGCGCCATTTTGGTTGCTGATCACATGCGCACAACGTCATCACTACTGGGGTAATTTCGTATACTATTCTTCAAGATTACCCTAAGGACGGATCCTAAATGAAACTAGGGTAATTGTGCAGAATAGTATACAAAAATAATTGGAGCTAATTGCACGCACTTTGACGGGTGTTTTCGGTTCTGCTTGATGCAAACAGACGTAAGACACCCTTACCTACTCACTTTGACCACTCCTTCCCCACAAACATGCACAAAATATCCCTGAAATGAATGACTGGCGACCACGGCCCAAGCAGTCATCTGCACGCCATTTGGGTTGGTGATCACGTGGGTGAAAACGTCAATGACTGCTCGGGCCGTGGTCGCCAGTCATTCAGGGATATTTTGTTTGTGGGGAAGGAGTGGTCAAAGTGAGTAGTTAAGGGTGTCTTACATCTCTTTGCATCGAGCAGAACCAAAAACACCCGTCAAAGTGCGTGCAATTAGCTCCAATTATTTTCGTATACTATTCTGCACAATTACCGCAGTATGCACTATGCAGTGAGTTTGTTTTACATGAATTTATAGAACTTTCTCCCTATTGCTATATGACTAAGTGCCAAAAGGTGAGCACCTAGAAGTGGACACTGGGGTGCAAAACTGATATGCTATTGATTGATGTTATAAGTGTTTTTCTGTAGTGTATTCCCACTAGCAGCGATCGTCAAATGCGTTCGCTTTCGCTACCAAATTTACCGTCGGGCGAGTGAAAGCTCCGGTAGCGGTAGCCCGAATGGCGAGCAGGAATTCGGAGATGAATCAGAACCTAGCAGCCACTCCGGCTTCCAGAATTTTTTTTCGGGCTACCAGTTTTGTTCAGGGCAGTAGCCCAAATGGCTACCGTGGTCCTGACACATTGGACGATCGCTGCTGTAGCAGTTGTGTGTGCAAACTGGAGATTTTTCTCCCACTAGTTTATAAATGTGAAAATTGACTTTGAAGTGAGTGAGAATGAAAGTGTCGCTTGTCAGCGCTTACGCCAAAAATGTTCTGTAACTGTAAAGATTCTTTATAAAATGAAGTCAAATGCACATAGCAAGAATAAAATGCAAATAACTACTCATATCTTAGAAGTTTTTTGTCAAATCAAAACCTGAATAGTGTTTTTGAGACATACTTTGGTGTAAGCACTGACCCATGACACCCACAAGTTATTCACAATTTCCTAGTTCGAAGACAGGGTTGAAGTCTTACTCGTAACTCCACCCAGACACACAACATGACCACAAGAACAAAAATAACTGACAGTTAGAACATACACATCAGTTATTATGAGTATTTCCTTCATTGAAAATAAAAAGTGTTGCGTGTCATCATTATGCCAAAATGAAACAAAAGAACATTTTTCTCAATGTTTGTCTGATATTTTGCAGATTTACACTGTGCTCCATGAAGTCAAAACAAAAACAGAAAATGCACACACTAACGATTTACTGTGCTGAAAATTACATGCATAAACTCTCATTAAGCTCATCTGCATCATTATTACACTGGAAAGGCTGGTGTAAAGGAGACGAATGACAGACTATTTGAAACATCTATTTTTTCATAATATTTTAGGACCCAAAGCCGGACTTCAGATAAATTTTTCGTTTATAGCGTGCATTGATATAAAACACCCTCATGACAAGACTTTGTACCGAGGGCTTAGCTGTAATCTTTCAGAAATGCTATATTTTCCTGTGTCGTTCGTTGACTTTACACCATCAGCATGTGGTGTAATCGGTAACGAAAAAAGTCCGGATCTGATCGGACCTGGGAATCAATGGTTATCAAAATGAGATGCAAGTGCAACACACCGCCACATAAAGTTCTTTTGATTTCCAGCGCTGAAAACCTACTGAAATTGTTTAAAATAGACATTAGAATAAAAACGAGACCATAAAGATTGGTCGTTCATCAATCATGTGTCATAAGACTCATTCGTCACCTTCTCAAACGATAGCTTACACCATACCTTCGAAGGATCACAGCGTCTAAACTGTTGTCGTAAACCGAAACCACGAGGTTGTGGGAGTCTCGTGACCTCCTATAAATCCTGCTTTAGCGTGGACGCTAAATTTTTATAATTTAGTAGAATTTATCAGCGAAAATGTCATTTGTCAGTTTCTTACACCAAAAAATTCTCAAAAGATCAGTAGAGTATTAAAAGTTACCATGAGTTTATCAAACGAATTTTGGTGCGTGTACCAATTTGTGACGTCACAGGGCAAAGGTTACACTTCACTTCCAGCATGTTCGGCGGCAGACGAGCGTTTGGTAGGCTTTTGAATTTTCTGGTTGATCTTTACACTGCGGGTAACGAACGACCGCAATTTTTGAGAGCTTAAGCTAATAAACACCAAGTTTGTTTTGATTTTTTTTTTTAATTGGGCTAGACAAAAGTGATCTTTTGTCGATGTAGTCAAGGGTATAAATTGATTCAGATTGCATCAAACAAGAACATCAAACGGTACAGTTTCCACAATAAATTTATTTCCACGTCATCTAAGGTTTATTGTAAGGCCAAATAAAAAAATTTGTTGTGGTTAAGGTAACATGATCAAAAAAAAAAATCAGGGTAGGTAGGCTTTGACTTTTTTATTTTTTATTTTGTTTAGTTGTTCTGGACATGGAGACTGAACTGGAACCGTTTTATTCATAACACGTTACCCTAAACACGACTGATGTCTTTTTTTTTTTTTTGAACCTCAGTTGCATGAGGATGCTACTGACTTTTATCTTTTAAATCTTGCTTTCTTTTCTTTTTTTCTCCTTTTTAAAAAAAAATGTGTCGAGCATCCTTTCTTCGTTGGTTCCTTTTCCATTTCTGAGTTTCTGCAGTCAGTTTGTTTTAAACAAATTTATAGTTCTTCTCCCTATTAATTAATTATATCCTTTTTTTTTCCCCTACCCCTATAGATTCCAGCTCAGAGATCTAGGGGTGGATTTCCTCCTCCACCTCGGGATGACAATTTGAAACCGAGAGGTGGCTTTGGTCTGCCTCCAGGCGGTATAAAATCTTTGAAAGAGGTGAGTTTATTTACAGTGAGACTGAGAGCTTATTTCCTTGGCAGAAGGAAAAGTTGTGAGCGTCCCTAGAGTATACAGGCCTTCTGAATTCCAGCTTTTCGTCCTTCCTTGTGTGAGATGTCGGGACTGCTGCCCTTCTTTGTCTCTGCTTAACATTGAGAGGCCTTAGTGGGATTCGGCAAAATTTTGGGTCTTGCTGCATGCGCACTCAGTGCACATTTTGTAGTCCCAAAGGCCCATATTGCAATGTGATTTTGAAAAATTTTGCATAACTTCCTGTTAACCTTGGTCTCAGAATCAGTTTTGTCATTGTCATTGATGATTTGTGTTACAATTTGTTTTGGCATACTGTATTTTGTGTGATATATGATGTGGAGGTTCATGGACCACTTATTGAGTTAGGTATTGCTTACTTTTGTCATAAACACATTTAGAATTACCGGTAGGTCACTTTAATTATATTAGTAATATCAGTTCTTCAGGGAAGAAAATGTGGTGCCATCACAATACAATTGTATGTTGATATGAGAATTTATGTTCCCTGGTGTGTGCCATTGGTATCATAATCATATTTCCACATATATATATCAAGAGTGAGAGCCAGCCTACATAGTAAAGTATCAACTCACTTCATGTCGCAGGCACACTAAGGAAAAAAAAGGGAAAATTCTACCAGTACCACCATAGTGCTAATCAGTAATGTTTTTCACTTTTTGTTACAGAATGTCTCTCTTAACGCATTTTGCAGGCTGTCAACGACATGACAATCAAGGAAGTAAAGGGGAGTTGCGCAGGCCGATTGTTCGCTCAGCTTTCAAGACAAGTGACCGGCTACAATTACTCTATTCCAGAGGGTGGTTCTGCACTCTTTGCATTTTGCCCGGGCAGATCGGAACCCGCAGGCGCGGTTGTGTTTACAATGAACCATGAAGGCACAGAACAGAACATCATAGACTTTCAGTTTGTGCACCCAAGATACCAGAGAATGGGAATAGGCAAAAAACTCGTCTTAGAAGCAATGGAGGTAATGGCCGTGAAAAATGGTAATGATGTATATTTGGAGGCCGCGATCCAAGCAAGAGATTTTTATAAAAAACTTGGTTTCCAAGATTGGGGGGCTGTGGTGGAGACACAAGGCCCTGGGGCTGACATTTTTAAGCGGATGCAGCCCATGAAAAGGCGCCTCACCGATTACAGCTACAAGGGAACATAATGTTGCAAGAGAGAGAGGTGAAAATAAGACATTGAGGGACTTGTTTACACTATGGTTCTCGTGGTCTCAAAGTCAAATTAATCTCCAGGGACTAACGTATTACACATTATTATTAATGTGTACTTAATCCCTGGTAGTTATCACATTTTGGGGGCAGGGGGCGTGGTGGTGGTTATTTTCCAGTCTCTGCACCAAAACATTTTCGGTATTGACTATTGTACGGCTTCCTCTTGAAAAGAAAGGAGTGTGGCCTTTGTCAGGCTGGCTTCACATTTGTCTTTTGTGAGTGAACACAGAATAGGCTCCTGAGGTGAACCATTTCTCATTCCTGCTATCTCCCTCGCAATAAATAGGTACAGAGAAACTAATCTGCAATCAGTTTGCCAAGCATGTGTGAATGTTGTTTTATTTATATGTATACATGTATTGTAATTTTTTGGCACCATGCAGAGTTTCATTATTTATTTTTACTAGTCTGGCATTCTTGCTTGTGTGACTGTATACATTGTATTCATATGTTACTTGTCTCGGTAATTTAACTCTCAGGAACTGAATTATGTGGATGTATTTTGTTGTTACAGCACCATTAAAAATGCAAGTATTGTGTACTTCACCAGTACACTAAGATAATGTGTATTGTACATGTATGTAATGTAAATCTTTATGAACGGTTGTGTACAGATTTTGCACACAAGGTATATGCTGCCTTTCCTAACTGATTTTATCAGTACATGTGCGGTACCGTGATGTGTTCAAGTTTTGTGATTTTTTTTCTCTCAGTTTTCGTGAGGGCATGTTTTGCATTTAATTTATTAATTTAATTTAATAACATTAATTTAATTTAATAACATTAATTTAATTTAATAACATTCATTTAATTTAATAACATTCATTTAATTTAATAACATTAATTTAATAACATTAATTTAATTTAATAACTTTAATTTAATAACATTAATTTAATAACATTCATTTAATTTAATAACATCCATTTAATTTAATAACATTCATATAATTTAATAACATTCATTTAAAAATAATAAATAATTGTTTACTGCTTTTCATGATGAGATCATTCACCCATTACTTTAACTGGGTGTCTTGAATCTTGCCGATAATCTTTTACTGGCTCTGGTACTAGCAGTTGATGAGATTTTTTAGATGAACTCTTCAGTTCATTCCATGTCAGAGTGGTGGGTATTTTGTGTGATGTCCTTTTTTCTTCTTTTTTGGCTCCCTTGTGTAACAATGGGAGTCTATGTATTAGCCCTCCGTCGTCTGTCTGTGTGTGTGTGTGTGTGTGTGTCCAGAAAATTTCAACGTTGTCATTTTCTCAGAATCTACAAACAGCAGAGGCACCAAACTTGGCATGCTGATAGACAACCACAAGACCTTTCAAAACATATCATTTTGAATGACCTTGACTCTAGGTCAAGGTCACTAAAGCTCTCTGTTTGAAAATTTTACATTGGCATTTTCTCGTAATCTACAAACACCAGAGGTTTTAAACTTTGCATGATGATAGACATTGATAAGAACTTTACAGGTATACATGTATTCAATGACCTTGTGTCAAGGTCAAGGCCATACAAGCTATTTTTATGAAACCTTAACGTTGGCATTTTCTCAGAAACCACAAACAGCAGAGGTGCCAAACCTGGCATGCTGATAGACAGTGATGAGACCTATGCACATTTACCATCTTAATTGACCTTGACTCAAGGTCAAGGTCATTAAAACAGTCTGTTGGGAAATTTTACATTTGCATTTTCTCAGAGTCTAGAAGGATCAGGAGCCTCAAACTATGTGTGATGATTGACATTGGCAGCACCTTTACAGACATACCTGTGTTCAGTGACTTTTAGTCAAGGTCAAGGCCATGCAAGCGTATTTGTGGAAACTTTAACTTTGGCATTTTCTCCAAAACAACAAACAGTAGAGGCACTAAACGAGGCATGATGACAGACAGCAATGAGACCTTCCTTTCTGAATGACCTTGACGGAAGGTCAAGGTCATTAAAGCTGTCTGTTATGAATTTTAACATTACCGTTTTCGGGGGAACTACAAATACTAGAGGCATCAAACTTGGCATGATAGACATTGCTGAGATCGCATTTGTATGACCTTGACCAAAGGTCAAGGCCATACAAACTGTTTCGGGGAAAATTGTAATATTGCCAGGGACTCAGAGCGCCAGAGACACTTTACTTGGCACGATACTGGATAGTGATAAGAGCTTTACAAACATACTCTTGTGAATGACCTTGACCTGTGTCACAAGGCAGCCATGGAGGCTTCTGCCTCTCTAGTTTTTCTTTTTTTTTAAAGAAAAAACAAAAACACGTGTACTGAATTCATAAATCCGGTTTTTGATCCAATTTTAATGTATAAAATTCTAATGATCATTCTTTTGGGATTTGCATTTGCATGCATATGAAATTGGACTGTTTTGCATCCATAATTTCTTTTTGAGAAATTAGTCTTTATAATTATGGTAAATGAGAAAAGCAAAGAAAAGTTTGTGACCAATAAATAAAAATACTCCTCCATGTGGCCATGTTTAACCATTTTTACATGCAACTGATGGTATAGGCATGTGGGTTAAATTTTACTGTTTTGTGGCCATAGCAACCTTGTGAATTTTTGTTTGAAGAACAGCATGGTGATGAAGTCTTTTTTTCTGTTTCTTTCTGTTTTAACTTTTTTTCCAGTTTGCAAACAGTAAATGAATTTTGTACTTTAGTATTTCGGATGCTCCTGTGTGTGCGTCTGTGAGATTGTGTGTGCATGCACGCATGTGGTAAGGTGAGAGAGAGATACAACTATTGATGTGACCACCAGAAGTACAAGACAATCAGAAATGCTGACCATCTAACTAGACTTTATTGAAAACCATGCACAGCTCTCGGTGCTTACAGTATCTGTCTGCAATTTGAACACATGAATTACCTATTGCAATTCTGATTTTTTTCCTTCTAGGCAATCCATACACGCATTTTTTGCAATTTTAGTGTTCATGAAAGTGGTATCCCAAAGAAAGCCCCTTTTTCCAAAAAAAAAAAAAAGTCTTGGCTTAAGTTTTCAGTTTGACAGACGGTGGTGATAATAATAATAATATTTATAGGGCGCCTAGCCCCGGGGAGCGAGCTCTAGGCGCCTTACATTCTAAAACCGAAGTTTACAACGACAACAAAAAAAATCACTCGGTGTACACTACATAAGGACAACTAAAAAGTAAAGGAGCACACACACACAACACGACTGAGTAGAAGTGATAAAGGATAGACCATTAAAAACCAAGAACAAGTACCAGTGATAAAACCCAAAACAAAAGGATAGACTGGAATGAGCCAGATAAAACCTTAAAAGATAGCAGTGGTGAGGAGCTAAATGTTGCGTCATGCATAGACGTATTGTCTTGAGGTCTGAAAAGTCCATCTCCCTTCACCTACACATAAGCCAGTTTACGCGGTAGATGGGTCAACCATGAACAAAGTTTCACCAGCACAGATAAGTAAGGAATGGTTTCCATCTGTGTACCAGGATAATTTTCCTATGACTGAAAACGAATTTGCTGCTGAATCGTCACTGTAATACGGAACTATTTAATCAGCTGCTGAGACATGCCGGCACATGGATTGTCAGAGATCCCAGGCTTTCGTTGCGTCATGATTTGTGTGTGACGCGGCTCGTGCTGCACCAATGATGTCATGTGAGGTATTCAGACTTGACCTTGTGACGTCACATGCGCTAGCCATGATGCCTGCATAGAGTCGGGTTCTCATTGGCCATTTCTGAAAAATAAAAGGAATAGTTTTTGTTTATTTATTGATTTGTCCAGTTTTCGGGTGTTTTATCCATTCGTATCACTTGCTCAGTATTTACTCTTTCTAACTGGCTTTCCACTAGGGGAGCCGGGGTGGTCGAATGGTAGAGCGTTGGACTTCTAATGCTCGGGTCATGAGTTCGATCCCGGCTGGGGCCAAATATTTGTGCTGGCTTTTTCATCGTTGCCCCGTCTTTGATATCACCCTATGTGGTGGAAAAGGACGTTAAACACCCAAAAAAATACCCACCCACCCCCCACCCACTAGGGAAGTGTATAATCCCGTATTGTTAAAATTTAGTTGAGTCGCAATTGAAACAACATTTTAAAGATATAAAAAAAGTCGTAGGGTATTGGCCGAACACGCGGATGCTTTGAATAGGTCTGTTCAAATACTGATTTCTCGAACTGGCAACCGTACGCGCGTCTGATTACCTGATCATAGGGAAGGTACCACGCCAATGTTTTTTTTCCCACACCTACAAATAAATTAACGTGCGAGTCTAACGAAGGACATGCCAAGTACTATGTTAATAATAATACCGGTAATAATAATTGAATGTAGGCGCTTTATCCCAAACAGTATTTAGCTTAAAGCGCCGCGAGCTAAACCCAACACGCACGCTCACGTGAATCACATTCATTCTCTCACACACTGGACATGAACACATTACAATCACGTGGTGCGAAGGGCCAGCTCGGCAATATAAGTTTCGGGATTTTAGAGTCGCATTTACTTTTGAATTTTGTGGGCTGAACATTTCCAAAGCGGAGGGAGAGGAAGCCGGAGTACCCGGAGAGAACCCCCGACGGTCGACCCGAATGAACGGTGCCACATACTGACGAGAAAGAAAAATTCTTCGCCCCGACTGAGTGGGATTCGACCTTGACCTTTTGCATTGGTGATTAAATCTTAACCACTAGACCACCAACCGCCCCGCTGGTGGTGGTTATAAAGATACCTTGAAACGTACCTTCACAGGATGAAGATAACCGTCCGTACGAGTGGAATTCGAAGCCGTACTGGCCTTCGTCACTCGACCGTTGTAACAACCTTGTCCAATAAAGACACCACCTCCGTTACGACCACTGCCTAAACGTCCGATGCCACGCTGAGACAGTTTTCCAACGCAACCAGCCCCTTTCCCTGGCGCCTTAGAACAACAGCACCTGGCTTGGTTGTCGGGAACCGAGCCGCAGTTCTTACACTGCGTGTCGTGGTGGCAGTAACCGTCGCTACAATCAACGCAGGGTGCCGTCACGGCCAGCGCCCTGGTCAGATGGGCGATGTAGGTTGTCGCGAGGACGAGAACGTCCAGTTTGGAGAGCTTGGTGTCCCGAGGAACGGCCGGTAGGGTGCGCTGCAGGTCCAGGAACGCCATCTTCAGCGTCTTGACTCTGGATCGTTCGCGGGCGGCGTTGCTGCCAGGGCGGCTCCTCTGATGAGGTTTGTCCATGGAGGTCTTCTGGGTTGATACAGAGGACTTTTGGGAAGATTTCTGACGTGAATCTCAGTGACTGAAGCCACTGTTTGTAGGTGAAGACGGCCCGAGTCTATAGACAGCCGCGCAACAGAACAATGGTGAGTCTGCGGACGATGAAGTGTGGTCAGTGTTGCTGGTACCTTCGTCGTGTCAGTTGCTGTGGCTGGACTACGCTGTGTGACTCCGCTGCTGCTTATGTAGAATATATTAGCGGAAGTATCAACGGTGAATGAATTCAGCGTGTCTCTGAAGTCTGTAGATGTTTCACACAGTGCAGTTAGGGAAGCGATACGGTCACGGTTCCACCATGGCCATACTGAGTCCATACGGATGCAGCAGACTAGCCATGTTGATGCTTCTGTCTTTACGACAGGGTTCTTTACAGCTCTCTGGGACTTAGCAGCGGTCTGTGGAATATGTACTGGCCGATGAGTGACCAAGAAGAGAAAACGCCCAGAAACTGATTGACACACGATTTTGCTACCACGCTGGCCGGCTCAGGAAAAGAACACTATTGTGATCGGAGTAGTGCCAACACGTTTATTATCAAGTTCTGAGCAGACACCACTCCGTCAAGGAACGACGGTATTTTCTATACTGTGCCTGCTGGGTCTAGATCGTTGACTCTTGCTGCCTCATATGCTGAATGTTGAACCTCAGGACGAACATGCTGCTTGTGCATGTATTTTGCTCCAATACCCGGCGACACACAACTTGAGCAGTCACACGAGCAGTTACTGTTGATGCAGCTACACTGAGATAATTCATGCTTGATCTTCGGCGCTTTTCTTTGAGATAGGAATAAAAGAGATGGTTGCAGCGAAATTGATCCTATGATAATGCATGATTCCCTCCTTACATCTCCTCCCTCCCCCCCCCCCCTTCTTCTTCGGCCACGCAGTGATTCTCCCCTGCCCCGGGGCGTTAGCACGTGCACCCTTGAAACAACTATGTCACGCATCCAGCCTGGCACGATGAGCGACCTTTGGCTTACACAGACGGAGCTTACAGAAATCAAGAGGTATAGAGGGGAAGTGGGGGGGGGGGGGTGTCAAATGCAAACTGCGATCATTCAGTCAAACAAATACTATATTAATTTAGTCTCAACTAAGCCGCAGCAGTCACTGCACCAAGCCGGCCACACGAAAACAAATATTGAAACAATAAAAATGTCAGTAAATAAATGACTGAAATAACAAACCAAAATACACACAAAGGTCAATAATGACCGTCGATGCTGTCAGCACATTCCAAGCGTCAGTCATCCTCCCACGGTGAGACGCACGAATCATGTGCACCGAACCTCTGGTTTCATTCACGTCGGTCTGAATAGATGTTCTTCGTGCAAAGCAGAGCGCTTACTGGTTGGCTCAACTGCTTGCTCAGGCGCGCGGCTTCTTTCCCTCCGGATCAACACCACAATCTTGGAGTTACAACTTAGAGCCAGTACGACGGAAATGCTGAATGTCGCTGTCAGACTGCTTGAAAGTCAACGAACTCAAGTGGGCTGTCGAGGATGATCAGAGGGCTGTGGTGGGCAGGGGGAGCGTCCGGGGTTTGATTCCACTGACACGCGTACGCCGGCGCTACGAGGGCCTCCAGCACCGGCTTCATGAATGACGTGTCACTGACGTAGGCACGCGGCTTTGGAGGTCTCAAGTGTTATCAGATGCTGCACGAGGGCCGGTTTGGTCTGGATACACCGGCGTCCGTCGGTGTTGTCTTTATAAGCAAAGAACAACTTAAAGTAACTGTCCTAAGACTGCAGGAGTGATTCATCGAATACATGTAAAACTTGATCACACTCAAAACTTGACAAAAACTGACTAAGGCGAACACAGCTGGAACGAACATAAAACGCCGGAGTAGCCCACATACTGAATACTCGGAAATGAAAAACCAAACAAACAAAAGTACAATAAAATGGAAATTTTACATGTCCTATTAGCATAACGCTGAAAAAGAAGAGAATGCTGCAGTTGTCACATCATGCTTTGGAAATGTTCAGCCCACAAAATGTGAAAAATACATGCAATTCCAAAATTCCGAAACTTAAAATAGCTGAGCTGACCCTTCGCACCATGTGATTGTAATGTGTTCATGTCCAGCGTGTGAGAGAATGCGTGTGATTCAAATGAGCGTGCGTGTTGGGTTCAGTTCAGTTCGCGGCGCTTTGAGCCGATTTATGAAATTGGGTAAAGCGCCTATACAAAACTCATTATTATTATTATTTGCTGGCAGAACCATTAACTCAATTTCTACCGCAGTAAGTTTGGGGTTGTGCACCAGTAGCCTCAATTTAAAAAAAAAAAAAAAAAAAAAAAACTTTAAAAAAAAACATAACTTGATCAATACGGTATATCTGCATGGGTTAGAGAGAGTATTGCACTGTGGTTATGCTCGTGCTGGCTGCACTGAAATAAGAGTCGTCAAGGAACCGATAATCTTGCCTGATTTTCGTATGCAGGGCCAAACCCGAAAAAGTGTTAAAAAAAAAAAAAAATGGGATACCCGAGTGCGGCACGATGTGTTAAACGGTGGATGGTTCGACAACTCAGTATTGCTTCATTCAGTTCAGTGCTATCAAGGTTACTTCCCTTTATCCATAGTTGCAGCCGAATCCAAGCAAAACGGTGCACTCTCTAACTCCGCGCTATTGTCTTCACTAAACCGTCAGTTTCTCTGTTCGCTAATTTAGTGGTTTCTTTTTTTTTTTTTTTAATCAATGTCATTATCAGGATGAACCTTGCTATAAAAATGGCCGGTCTGAGCGGTAAACACGGGGACACCCTTCCCCCTAGGGAAGCCGACGGGCAACCCGATTTTTTTGTTTCTGTCAGTTTTCGCCAGTGCGGGGAAAACACGTCTGCCGGTACGTATTACTGAAGACTTACACTAGTTTGTTGGGGTTTTTTTTTAATGGCAGAGCTTCTCTTATGCTCTCAGTACAGGATATGTTCCGCCGCGCAGCAGAATGTTTCTTCCGCCATAAAGAATTCTTTAGTAACTATGATTGTACGGAGTAAAAGATAAGTTAATACTTGATCACACACACACACACACACACACACACACACACACACACACACACACACACACACACACACACACACACACACACCTTCCCGGGCCGCGTCCGGCATGGGTATTCACGGTTACTGATATATTCAAAATTAAGTTCATCACTGATTCGGCTTTGACTGTACACACGTCTAATCTTTATGACCAGCCCTATCACGTGACACTTACTAGAGTTTGCTTCCTTGCACTCAGTGTACCCGTCCCCTCATGCCACGTTATTTGTTCCCGCAATCTCTTTATGAGTACGACCCTGACAGGTTCTGATGACCTCTTGCTCTGAAGGTCATGTCCCTTGGTTGCTGTGGTCACGACTGATTAGCATACGTCAGTCCTTGATGGTCTTTCTCAGTGTGGGAATCACTGATTAGGAAACTGACCGGGCCGGCGGTTGCAAGTATATGAATTTATATTTATGATTGTACATGTGCACTCAGCGGTGACGTGTAATTTATATCCGTACATTCAAGTCATTAATGCAGACGGCGAAGTTCAACTCCGTGACTCCTCAGCCGCACTAGTGAACAATATCTAATAATTGAAGAAAATATCAGGCGTTTTTGTCCCCCCCCCCCCCACTCCTAGTGAACAATATCTAATCAGTACTGAATTGAACCCTACATGGTCCAACCCTTGTCGTGGGGTAGTGGCTTGTGTACCTCAATGACCCAGAGAACTATGCCAGCAGGAGCACATGCTCCTGGCAGGGTCACCCAAGCTGGACAGGTCGAAGGGTAGTGGTCAGACGAATGTGGACCACCTCTCCAAGAGGCTAAACGGGTTTGCGTAGGGTTAACAGCCCTACCTGTAAAAAACACTAAGTTACTGAAGCATCGACAGCAACAAACCGAGACATTCACCTGGGCGAGGAAGGGTCTCCATCCCGGAGACCTATGACGCATTGCAGTGAAAGCCGAAAGGAAGCTGCAAGGCCGACCCCCCTTCTAACACCCAGGACAACAACGAGAGTAGCTACATGGAACATCAGGACAATGTATGAAGTAGGAAGGACCATACAAGCAGCAAGAGAGATGAAGAACTACAAGATAGGAGTACTGGGACTGAGTGAGACAAGGTGGCTACAGACAGGACAGCTGAGATTTTCATCGGGAGAGCAATTGCTGTACTCTGGAAACACAGAGGATGGAGCCCCCCACACTGAGGGCGTGGCCCTGATGCTGGCACCGGAGGCACAGCGGGCACTCATCGGCTGGGAACCTGTCAACTCCCGCATCATCACAGCCAAATTCATCACCAAGAAAAAAGACATCAAGCTGAATATCATCCAGTGCTACGCTCCCACCAATGATGCGGAAGAGGAGAAAAAAGATGACTTCTACCAACAACTGCAGACAGTGATAGATAGAGGAGGAGCCAAGGACATGACCATACTGATGGGAGACTTCAACGCCAAGATTGGATCAGACAACACAGGCTATGAGGACACCATGGGAACACACGGACTGGGACAGATGAACGAAAATGGCGAGCGCTTTGCAGACTTTTGTGCCCTGAACCAGCTAGTGATAGGAGGCAGCATCTTCCCACACAAGCGCATCCACAAGGCCACATGGAGATCGCCGGACCATGTCACGGAGAACCAGATTGACCACATCTGCATCAGCCGGAAGTTCAGGAGATCGTGGCGGGATGTGCGCGTGATGAGGGGTGCCGATGTATCATCAGACCACCACCTTCTTGCAACAACATTGAGACTTCGGCTTAAGAGGCACACCAACGCCAACAGCACACGGACCAGGTACAACGTTGGACTTCTCAGGAACACAGACACACATGCAGCATTCCGGATCAGCCTTTCCTACAGGTTCCAGCCACTGCAAGACCCGATAGAAGACAATGAAATGGACATCGAGACACAGTGGGAACACAACAAGAAACTCTGGCACGACACATGCGAAGAGGTCCTTGGCAAGAGAAAGACCCAACATAAGGAATGGATCTCTGCTGATACCATCCAGAAGCTGGAAGTTAGGAAAGAGAAGAAAACTGCACTGAACACGAGCCGAACAAGAAGAGCTAAGGCAAAGGCACAAGAGGAATACACAGCAGCTGACAGAGAAGTGAAGAGGAGCACCAGGAAGGACAAGAGGGACTACATCGACAACCTGGCCAGTCAAGCAGAGGAAGCAGCCCGACAAGGGAATCTAAAAGACCTGTACCAGGTGACCAAGAAGCTCGCGGGCAAATTTCACCAGACAGACAAACCAGTGAAGGACAAGAACGGGCACCCACTGACAACAACTGAGGAACAGCTGAAGCGATGGGCAGAACACTTCAGGGAGCTGTTAAATCGCCCCATCCTTGAAACACCACCAGACATCCCACCAGCTGAGACAGAACTACCCATCAACTGCGACAAGCCCTCTAAGGCGGAGATCAGGAAAGCCATCATGACACTGAGAAATGGGAAAGCTGCAGGGCCGGACGAGATACCAGCAGAAGCCATTAAAGCAGACACAGAGACAGCCGTCAACATGCTGCACAGCCTGTTCAGCAAGATCTGGGAGAAGGAAGAGGTGCCAGCCCAGTGGAAAGAAGGGGTCGTCATCAAGCTGCCAAAGAAAGGGGACCTCACGGACTGCAGCAACTACCGAGGGATCATGCTCCTGTCAGTGCCAGGCAAGGTTCTCAACAGAATTCTACTGGAGAGGATGAGAGAGGCAGTCGACCCCATGCTCCGAGACCAGCAGGCAGGCTTTCGCAGGAACAGGTCCTGCGCTGACCAGATTGCCAGCCTACGCATCATTGTGGAGCAGTCACTGGAGTGGAACTCCCCCCTCTACATCAACTTCATAGACTATGAGAAGGCCTTCGACAGTGTAGACAGAGAGGCGCTGTGGAAGCTGCTAAGGCACTATGGAGTTCCCGGGAAGATCATCTCCCTGATCCAGTGCACCTACCAAGACATGAGCTGCAGGATGGCCCATGCCGGCCAGTTGTCAGAAAGCTTCGAGGTGAAGACCGGAGTCCGCCAGGGATGCCTGTTGTCCCCGTTTCTCTTCCTCCTGGTCATCGACTGGATCATGAAGACCACTACAGCAGGCAGGAAAAACGGGATACAGTGGACACTCTGGACGCAGCTGGATGACCTCGACTTCGCGGACGACCTGGCACTCCTGTCTCACAGCCACAGCCAGATGCAGGACAAGACTACGTGCCTGGAAGCCACATCAGCCGGAACAGGGCTCAAGATCAACAGGAAGAAAACCGAGCTGATGAAGATCAACACCACTGCCAACACACCAGTCACAGTCGGTGGAGAGCCCATTAGGGAGGTGGAGTCTTTTGTCTACCTGGGGAGTGTGGTTGATGGACAGGGAGGCACAGACCGAGACGTCACAGCCAGAATCGGCAAGGCAAGGGCAGCAATGGTCATGCTGAAGAACGTCTGGGCATCCAAAGTTGTCAGCATAAGAACCAAACTTCGCATCTTCAACTCCAACGTGAAGTCAGTTCTGCTCTACGGATGCAAAACATGGAAGACAACAAAGACGATGCAGCAGAAGATCCAGACATTTCTCAACACCTGTCTGAGGCGCATCTTCAACATCCGATGGCCAGAGAAGATCCGGAATGAAGAGCTGTGGGAGCGAGCGGGGCAGGAACCAGTGGCCAAGCAGATCCTGCGGAGGAAGTGGGGCTGGATTGGACACACCCTCAGGAAGCCAGCATCCAGCACCACACGCCAAGCCCTGACATGGAACCCGCAGGGGAAAAGGAAGAGAGGCCGGCCTCGCAACAGCTGGAGGCGGGACACTGAGGCAGAGCTATGTAAGCAGGGGACCAACTGGACTGGAGTGGCAAGACTAGCCCAGAACAGAGTGCGATGGCGAAGGGTTGTCGATGGCCTATGCTCCACGTGGAGCCAAGGGCCTAAGTAAGTAAGTACTGAATTGAAGAAATTATCAGGTGATTTTGTCCCCCCCCCCCCCTCCATCCCCGTTTACAAACTGACAAGACCGAGCCGGAGACCGCGGACCAGTGCAGTTTACGTACACGGGACTCTGAGGGAGTTGATTTAGCGTGGCAAGAGGGGTCAATTTTGCTTAAGCTGCATTGACACAGCGGGGTTGATTTAGCGTGGCTAGAGGGGTCAATTTTGCTTAAGCTGCATTGACACAGCGGGGCGCTTTTTTGCGTACGCGGCGTAACTACTTGAATGAAGTGCCCCCGGGCTGGCCATGTCCCTGGATCAGCTAGGGGGGTGAATTCTGCGTAACCGGCTGCATTGACACGGGACTCTTTTTGCTTACGAGTAAAGTGCCCCGGGGAGCGGGGAAGGGGGGGGGGGGTCGCGCTGGGGAGTTCATGTGGGGTAAATACACCGGCAAACAACGCCGCCTCGTCATGGGCACACCACTCTCACTCATTAGCACCAGAGCCCGTTGGAGTTATCTCCCGCGTCCGTCACGCCGGGGCTCGCGACACGCGCCCTCCTCCACTTTCGCGCGTGATCTATTCCTCCCGACTGCAGAGTCGGCTGATAACAGCCGTCGTTTCGTATCGGTTCGCTAACTTTATCTGAAGGCGGACCCCTGCTTTCTAATATGAATAATGAACAATTAGACAGAGAATAACGGGTCGGCTCCCTGTAAATACCTAGCTGGCATTTTCCCTTCGTTTTCGTCCAAGATCCGGCCGACGATTCCAGGTTGTGCTGGGCTGTATAGTTCCAGGTCGAGTCAAGATAAATTATTTTCGGCACGTGACATTTCAGTGGTTAGGCCGAGCGGGCGGAGGATAGTCTAGTGAGTCAAGTAATTATAAGTAATCA
The DNA here is from genome assembly GCA_018292915.2 of Batillaria attramentaria. Lineage (NCBI taxonomy): Eukaryota > Metazoa > Mollusca > Gastropoda > Batillariidae > Batillaria > Batillaria attramentaria. Next base: position 1,077,972 of record JACVVK020000108.1, on the reverse strand, counting down.
GCTTCCTCTAATATCTGTCGGGTGCGTTAAAGTTTGCAGCATGTCATGTCTAAATGAGCAAACCTGACGCGGCCGTCGAGTCCGGCCAGACTGAGTCAGTATACCGGCGGCAAATCTCAGTCGTTTAGCATTTGGACTTTGTTTCAGTTTTTTAATCAGTCAGTCCAGCCTGAATCGTAGTCATCCTAACAAATTGACTAGTAGCCTCAAGGGATACAACTGATTGATTCCGGCTTTGAAAAAATGCATACTACTACTACTAAGACCCATCAGTGGCTCCAAGTGGAGCATAGGCCACTGGCAACCCTTCGCCATCGCACTCTGGGCTACTTTTGCCACTCCAGTCCAGTTGATCCCCTGCTTGCATAGCTCTGCCTCAGTGTCCCGCCTCCAGCTGTTGCGAGGCCGGCCTCTCTTCCTTTTCCCCTGCGGGTTCCATGTCAAGGCTTGGCGTGTGGTGCTGGATGCTGGCTTCCTGAGGGTGTGTCCAATCTAGCCCCACTTCCTCCGCAGGATCTGCTTGGCCAGTGGTTCCTGTCCCGCTCGCTCCCATAGCTCACGGCTTCGTTTCGGATCTTCTCTGGCCATCGGATGTTGAAGATGCGCCTCAGACAGGTGTTGAAAAATGTCTGGATCTTCTGCTGCACCGTCTTTGTTGTCTTCCATGTTTCGCATCCGTAGAGCAGTTTGAAAAACTGCATGACTGAAGAAAATTCGTTCGGCACAATGTGTCACGTTTTTTTCATCCGCCCCCCCCCCCCCCCAAGATAAAATATCGGTATGCCACTGATAATCCACGAAATAAATCCATAAACCAATTGGAAGGGATGTCTTGTTCTCCGACTATCAAGATCGGATGGAAGCTGAAGCATCTGTGTATGCGGCGGAATAACGCACAAATTTTGACTTGTGTTAGCATCAGATACAGGGTCCTACTCGACTTTTTCGCATTTACTTTGCTTTTTAGGTGGGGTTAGTTACATGTAGGTATTTAGGGTTTAACGCCGCGCAAGCAACAAAGACTATTTCGTGGCTACTTCTCGGTGGGGAATTCGACTGTACAAAAAAGAAATTAAAGAAATGAAAATCCGGAAAGAAAGGGGGAAACGCTTTAAAAAACAAAAAAACAAAAACCTAACAAGTCTGCTAAAAGAAAGAATGCAGAACATGGTCAAAGAACTTTAAGCTGTTGATCTGTCGGGTGGCTGATGAAGTGCGACGCATGCAGCCAGAAACCTGACTCCGACACCGAGGCAGTCGACACCCGCACCCCGGGCACCGTACTCAAGGGAAGAAACTCTTCGGCTACAGTTCTCTCCCTTTCACCTCTCCAAACCAAGGGTGTTGAAAGCACGTGCACAAACACGGCACAAAAGAGCACCGGGCTAGGGCAAACAGTCTTTTGCAAAACTGCATTTTCCCAATGGCGTCGTTACATTTGCCGCACGAGGCTAGGGGGTTGTGACGACAAAATATTGACACGAGTAAAAAACGCAAGAGCAACGACTAGCACGTGCAAAAACAAGGAATGCGCGCGCGTCAGTGCATGTGCGAATGATGAACTCAGTCGCCCTCAGCGTCACGCAGTTCGAATCAATTCGAGTCTCAGTGACGCACACGATGTAGCTATTAAAGTAATCTGACCCTTAGTGAAACAAAATATATTTGGCAGAGACAAAAATAACCAAATTTTGATTTAAAACTTGACATCATTTCGTCAGTATGATTCAGCGCATGCCGGAGCGGCCACTGATGGCCGCTAATCATACCACTATGATGAGTCCCGAACTGCCAGTTTCCTCTCCGGCACCTCCTCTCTCTCTCTCTCTCTAGTTTGCCATTGTTTTTCTTTCTTCTTCTTTTTTTCTTGTATTTCCTTTTATCTTGCCATTGTAGTCTCTTTCAGAGTTGTTTTTTTCTTTTTCTTTTTTTTTCTATTTTGTAGCAACGGCTGATTGAAAATTAATCATTGTTTGGTTAAATCACTTCCGTTGGAAAATAAAGTTCGTTAGTTCGTTCGTTCGTTCGTTCGTTCGTTCTCAGGCTGAGATCTTGAGTCGCAGATGCAGGAAATACTGAAGAAAACAAACTGATGATCATGGCTTCGCGACATGTCAGTCCATGCTAGTTACCTCCCTGCTCCCCCCCCCCTCCTCGTCCGCCTCCCCCCCCCCTCCATGTCCTCTCCCCCCCTCTCCCTCTCCCCTCCCCCCAAACACACACATACCGGGCACTGACATGCTGACACACCCCACCCCACCCCCGTTTCCATCCTGGTAGGAGAAAGTTGTCTAGATATTTTGAAACAGGATTCTTGATCCGTGCTTAGCTGAGACGCTAGAGTCAATAACGGTGAGTATCACACAGCTCACTTTGACTGTGACCTCACCACCATGGGATGAGAGGCAAAGTCAGTCGGCGCGTGCAGTTTGGGTACATATCGGTAGATACTCCACCTCGGGGGGTGTGTGTGTGTGTGTGTGTGTGTGTGTGTGTGTGTGTGTGTGTGTGTGTGTGTTCTGGCACGCTGGAAATGCGAATATCTAATTACTTGAATTGAATGGACGTCCCACTTTCCGCCCGTGCGGCTGCCCTCAGTAACACACAGTGCGAAGTTGGCTTCTCAAGTTATTTACGGTCCGGGCATCCTAAACTTTTATGAAGGAATTCAGTCGACACGGCCTGTTCCAACAGAAAAGCAGAACAGGCCCGTCTAGAACCAGGACCCTGTCACTGAAACTGACACTGTCACACACATTCTCTCACACACTGGACATACAGAACACGTTACAATCACGTGGTGCGAGTGCGGGTCAGCTCCGTCAGCAACTTATGTTTCCGAAAATATTGTTTTCAAATATTGTGGGGGGAGCCGGGGTGGCCGAATGATAGAGCGTTGGACTTCTAATGCTCGGCTCGTGAGTTCGTATCCCGGCTGGGGCCAAAATATTTGTGCTGGCTTTTTCATCGTTGCCCCGTCTTTGATATCGCCCGAAGGTGGTGGGAAAAGACGTTAAACCCCCAAACACCTACCCACCCTCAAATATTGTGGGCTGAAGTGTGACATTTCCACAGCGGATCTGCTATGTAAGTGTACAAATCGCACCAAGAACTTAATAACTGCATTATATAACTACGCTTGATTGTTCAGAACACCAGAGAGTTGACATCAGTTTCAGACCCGGCCCACTCCGTCTGAACGCTCTCTTTATCATGAAAAAGAAGCGTTACCCTCTGACTCCCAATAAAATTATGCAGCGATACACCAGTTCACACTTATGTCATCACAAAACCTGGTCCATAGAGAGGAATGATTTGGGAGCGACCACCGCCTCGTTGACTGATCAACAGCAGCAGGCCATCCAGAGGCCAAGTCCCGTTCTCTGGGATCTATAGAATGATGCCCGCGTATTTGCGTTTCCCAAACAACCGTCGAGTGCTGGGCGGCTTTGGTGCCAAACCAGTGCAGTTCAGACTGATGCTAGAGAAAATAGAATTCTTGAACTACACCTGGAACCGGAGTGAGAGCGTTTGACGAGAACGGAACATTTGGGCAAGATATGAATCGTCCGCTTCGGTGTGGGCTTCACAGGCTTCAGACCTAATATTACGTGTGGAGATGTTTGAAGAGCCCGTCGTCTTACCGCCGATTACGATGATACACAGGCGATCACTCCTCACGTAGCGAGTTCTCATAGACTGCGTGTTAAATCTCTTCCACTCACAGAAGACACGTGAGCGCGTAAAAAAGTTATAACCGTGTGGAGTTTATTACAGCACTTCTCTGGTGTTACGCTGCACTCTCAAGCTTCGCAAGTACAAGCTTCTCTCGTGCGCACACAACCTTCAAAAGAATAATACAGCTGTTATCTTTCAACATACAAACAAAACACAAACAAAAGACACAACCACGCTCGTAACACCTAACTCCAGCTGAAACGGCGATGGCAGTGATAAAAACCACACTAGGTGCAAGTGCAGTGGTAGCTTCACTTCTTACACAGATACAATGTACACTTATCCCACGATTCATTGTAAACCACAAGGGTGTGGGTTGGATGTTTCAGGGTTTCACGAGCTTTTCCCCCACGTAAGGGTGATATCAAAGACGGGGCAACAAGAAAATGGCCAGCACGAATATTTAGCCCCAGCTGGGATTCGCATTGCAAATCACAAGGTTGGGTGGGTGGGTGTTTGGAGGTTTAACGTCCTTTTCCACCACATACGTTGCAAATCACAAACTGACGAAGGCAAATGATTGAGATTGTGTAGTGTGACACAGAATTTGTGTTTGTGCTTGTTTTTGTTCGCTGGTTTGTTTGGTTGTCTTTTCCGTGTTTTAGAAATATCATCAACTGTGGCTGAACCACGCCTGCATAGATAATAGAATTTGTTGTTCTCATTTTGGCATGTATAAAGCTAATTCAATACGTGTACAGACATCAGGGTCAGTCGAAACAGAAGTAAGTAACTCCTTCCTTTAAGGGGAGCCGGGATAGCCGAATGGTAGAGCGTTGGACCCTCAATGCTCGGGTTGTGAGTTCGAATCCCGGCTGGAGCCAAATATTTGTGCTGGCCCTTTTCTCATTGCCCCGTCTTTGATATCAGCCATACATGATGGAAAAGGACGTTAAACTCCCAAACACCCACCCTCCGTCCTATAAAAATGTCGGGAGAGTTGATCTCCACGCAGCTACATTAATAGCTAGTTAGAGCTGTTTGGGTTTCTCAGGTTTGCCTCCCGCCAGCGATCTACGTGCAGAAGCCAAGATGATGTGCAGCGCTGTTAATTATCATGCCATCAACACAGCGCGCGCCCTGCCGACAGAGGCCGGGGCTGGTGCAGAAACAATCAAAGTGCTGCGCTATCTGTACTACATCACGGGCCCCGCTGGGGTGACGACGGGCCCCCGGGGCGTTTGACAGACGAGCCCACCTTTGTCGCACCTTGTTCTATCGCCGCCATCTTTGTTGCCGTTTCTTCAGGTTCTCGTTTGCTTCCAGCCATCGTACTCCTGAGGGCCGGTTTTCTTGCCATATTACATATTTTACTGAATAATGATAATTCTTTTTTTCAAAAGTCCGGTTGAAGATGGGACGTTCGGTGGTCTATTGGTTAAGAGACTTCGCCGGCCACCAATGCGAGATGTCAGGATCGAGTCCCACTCGGGGCGAAGAATTTTGCCTTCACGTACGTCACTGTGACACCGTTCATTCGGGCCGATCGTCGGGGGTTCTCGCCGGGTACTCCGGCTTACTCCCCCTTTGCTTCGGAAATGTTCAGCCCACAAAACTTGATTTGAGAATAAATGCCATTGTAAATTCCGAAACTGAAACAGCTGAGCTGAGCCTTCGCACCACGTGATTGTAATGTGTTCATGTTCAGTGTGAGAGAATGAGTGTTATTCACGTGAGCGTGCGTGTTGGGTTCAGCTCGCGGCGCTTTGAGCCAATTCAAGAAATTGGGTAAAGCGCCCACACAATACACAATTATTATTATTATTATTACCAGTCTTTGGAATTGTTCAGCCCATACAGAACCCAGTAAATGTTCATGCAGTTATAGAACTCCTATCTCTCCTTACCGGGCTTCGCAGGTGATCGGTAGACTGACATGTACATGTGACGGTGACATGAGGGTGGTGTTTTAGGATTATTGTTGGTTTTACGGACTGAACAACTGGATATCCCGTTGTGGAAGAGTCAATAACCAAAATATCACTGATTTTATCTGATCTCTTTTGACTGAAAGTAATAGTTTAGCTTAGTCCCGGAAGCGGATTCTTGAGAAGAAAAACTTAAGCCCATCAACTGATCAATGACTCCATCCGTACCGTATCGGATGTAGAGTCTTGGTTCCATAAGCAACCTAGCTGATTTTTGTTGTTGGTGGTGGTGTAGCCTTGTTTGTTTGTTTGTTTGTTCTTCTTCGTTGTAAAATCAGTATTTCGATAGCTGAGCTTCGCTGAAGGACTGAAACACTGACTACACGTGCAATAGTTGCAGTAATCTTCATCTTCTTCACACATCTTACAAAACCGCAAAGACATCAGGATCAGTTCCAAAAACGCATCACTGATGCAAAAGAAAGGTGTGTGCCCGCAAATCGACTTCGAACACCTTGCTGTCGGCAAGTACAGCATTATTCAGCGAATCAGTTTCAGTTACTCTTAGCGATCTGCTTTCTTCAAGTTAACATCAAGTCAACCAACACCTAATTAACTCAGGCATCCAGTTGCGTAAGACAAGTTGTTCATCAGTCCACACTAACATCTAACACCTCATCATACAACACACGGGATCATGGTCCCGGCGCCCGGTGTGGATACAGTCTATTTATCACACATCTCTCTCTTCCGTACAGACTTCAAAGTGACTCCTAGCGGAGTCTATCTACGATTGTAAACCTCCATCTGCCGGTAATCTTGCCAATCTTTTGAGCCTGGCCCCCGAGGGCCCAATGAGGAAGGCTCCAGGTTTGAGTCTGAGTACCTCGTCCATAGAGTTAGTCTGGTGCGCACCGTGCATGTCTGATCACGTGATGATGGAGCATGTCAGGAGAGAGGTGATCAGTGACGTCCTCTATAGCTTTGCTGGATGCGTGATCGAGTAGAAAGACTGGGTATTTTATTTTATTTTATTTTATTTTAGCTTTTCCACCTTTCCGTTTTATATTCAACACAAGCCATGCAGTTCAGACACCATGCAACGAAATCAGGTAAAACATGGAAGGGCATAGCCATCTTGTGCAAATCTTTATTCACCGTCGTTCATTCAACATGCATGCAAAAAGAACTGTAATTTTCACACACACACACACACACACACACACACACACACACACACACACACACACACACACACACACACACACACACACACACACCTACTGTTAAACGAAATTTTGTTATTCTAGTGTCCTGTGCGTTTCAGAGAGAGAGAGAGAGAGAGAGAATGGGTTATGTACAAGATATAAACCAAAAGGACTGAACAGACGCACACGCACACACACACACACACACACACACAAATACTGAACTCCTTTTTTAGAAGTTTGTTCTCTACGGTTCCTGGGTGCACACAGACAGCGGCACACACACACACACACACACACACACACACACACACACACACACACACACACACACACACACACACACACACACTGCATCATTTTCTACACCAACCACTACACTACTCTCAAGAAAAAAAAATACCGACAAAAACACGAACACGGTTTTCAAATGTACTACATGTAACTATAGCTGGTCTAACAATACAGTCGAGAAAACGATTTAAACTATAAAAACTTCTGCATAATGCCGTCTGTGTGTTGCGTTTGTCTTGTGCATTTTAGAAAAGTTTTCGTTGCACTCAGTAAAAGATTTATAAAAGGGGGAGAAAAAACTGATTGTCCAAAGTTTGGCCAGATGTGAGCACCATCAGCCTATAGGGTGCGTTTACCTAAAACGAGTATACCCACCATGAGTTCTGCAGACAAAAAGAATGAAAGCACCACATCATTAAACTGGTCGATATGTGTTGACTTTACACAGTCAGTGCAACAGGATGCAACATCCAGTACACTCTGTATTTCAAGCATTACAATCTGCTCCATTCCATAGATACGAGACACTTGGCATGTTCAGTGGAGCCATCCTGTTCAACTGGAAAATTGTAGAACACAGTATTCAACAAAGTTCATTTCATACAAGTCCTATGTGTCAAAAGTTCGGGGTTTCAGCTGCAAAATTGTAGCTTCATTAATGGTAATAGTTTACGTCAGTCAAGCATGTTAATAGTCCAATCTCATTTGAGGGGTTTGATTTTCATCAGTCCCAGACCAACTTTCATGTTGCTCCAGCTAGGCACAGCTTGAGTAGGCCAGACACAGGGTTCTTACACTGCATCAAATTCTCTCTCTCTCTCTCTCTCTCTCTCTCTCTCTCTCACACACACACACACACACACACACACACACACACACACACACACACACACACACACACACACACACACACACACACACACACACACATACCTGCCATCACAATAGCACCGTCATGTGATCCAAATGCAACACTGTTTGGTCCAAATATAATACACATGTATAATTAAACCACTGACTTCCGTCACAGCATCAAAGCACTTGGCCAGGGCGTAAAATGGAAGTAAGGCAACGATGTTCAAGTTGAGGCTGACAATGGACAGCCGCAAAGTCTCCAGCGTCAGTGGACGGCGAAGCATATCAAGACGGAACCTCTACAGACAAGTAACCCCAAAGTCGAGGTGCACGTCAAAAAGACACTGTGCTTTGACACATCTTTATATAGGCACTTCTAGTTTCAGGCACAAGACTGAGTTGGTCGTATCCGACATGAGGTACTGTAGGCTAGTACGGGGATTTCTTCCGGACTGCCCGAGCTATACTGGAGCAGTCCTATCCAAACGAACACTTGTCAGAAGCACCGGGGTCCATTTTAATGACGTCAGCATTGAGTCAGTGGTTGGCGTGTCATCCGTCGGCTGACGTCAGCACTGGACTGTGCCCTCTGACTTGCTCTGGCATTTGATGGAATCTGGATTCTTGCTGTCGTTCAAAGAACGCCCGTTGAACGTGAACGGCCATGTCTGCAAAACACAATGATTTGGGAATGGATAGGTAGAACATAGTTACGCAAAGTGTCTCAAGGTACCCGTCGCAGTCCGGTTTCTGCTGGTGATAGAAATAGCTATACAATTACATGTATTCACATTGAACAAAATGGTTTCTGTTATGTATTTTATCCTTAAGAACTCCGGACATACCCACGCAAATGCACCCCCCCCCCCCTCTCCTTCAACAAACCAACCAACGTACCAATCAACCAACCAACCTACCAACCTACCAAACAAACCAACAAACAAACCAACAAACAAACAAACAAACAAACAAACAAACAAACGAACGAACGAAGAAACGAAAAAATCCAGGTTGCCATTTACGTGTTCATTTTATCTACGTTTTGTTTTTATTTCCTCTATTACTTATTTATTTCGCTCTTATTAATATATTTTGTTATAACTAAATTCAAGCATAATTATTATATATCATAGGATAATCTGTTGAATTTTGCAGCTCTAAAAGTAAAGTATTGCATAATTCCAACAGCTCATATCACTAGAACTATTAGTATAAATCTTTATAATGAAAGTCGATGAAATATAGCGAAATATAACGATGTACATTAACTGACCATTAAACAACAAAAAATATGCTGAACACGTTAATTAGGGAGCTCAGAAACTGAACCGTGAACGCAAAACAAGTTTTTATTTCAATTGTCGGCCCGAAAGAAAGCACAACTTCCCGGCTGGCAGAAGAAACTATAACTTTCGACCGCAAAAAAACACACTGTAATTTACTTCAGTCTAACCCTCTAATTGCCTGGATCGTGATACGGAAAATTATACCACTCTCACTCTAAACGTCCCCTGATGGAATGCAGCGATATCTTTATGCTGGCTTGAAAAACGAGCATGTAGGAAAACACTTAGCCTCGTAAAACCCCCTACGACAAAACTTCATTCACATTTTTTTCAGACACCGTATAAAGAACGCCGTTCTGTTTTACGGCCTGCAAGTCCCAGATGCAAGAGCCTTGTTTACAGGAGGACGATAAGAGGAAACTGTGTTTTGTAACTTCTGTATACTTGGGTGGTTAACTGCACAACATTACTCCGCTTCACGGAACGACCTGGCCCACACAGAACCGAGACAATTCGGAATTTTGTTTCTTGGTGTCTGCTTGCTGAGCGAATTAACACAATGCCGCCACTGTGCAAACTGACGCGGCGGTAGGGTTGGGCTGCCTCTTCCACTGTTACATTAAATTAATTACACAGAGCTCCGGCAAGGCGTGTGTATACATACATGTGTGTATTTTTGTTTCATTACACGGGGCAGGTCGTATTAGCAATTAAAGTGTAACGCTTTTTTTTTTTAACTCCCTCATTGTTTTTAACACGTTTCCTTGTGGCTGCTGGTGCTAATGATGACGGTGATTTCATTTGTAGTTGCTTGATTCTGTCTCGTGCATTCTGGTGCTGTTTCGCACGCACGCGAATAATACAGCAGACAGATAGAGGCCGACGGTGACATCCAACCGGCTGTGAAAAAAATATATGTTTAAGTACGTGGTGTTAGAAATAATTATGTCCTGCAGAAATATTAAAATGAAAAAAAAAAATCAGGACACAATATGAAAAAAGAGAATTGAGAAATAAGAGCAGATGGACACCAAAGACTCCAGAGTCCAAGTGTACCATAAGGTCGTGTGTTTTCTCCAAGTTTTTCCCTTTCCGCTGCTAACACTTTAATTAACACTAATCGTGGAGGGGAGGGGAGGTCGGGGAAGGAGGGAGGGGAGGAGGGGGGGGGGGGAGAAGCCGAAAGAGGGAGAGTTGGAGAGGAAGAAACGACCGGAAACTTTACTTGTGAATCGGAGGGGGAAAAAACTACAGAAGAAAAAAAAAATCAAACGGAAAAGTAAACCCCCACAATACGTGTCAGATGAACCTAACCGAAATGTGAAGGATGCTGCTCGCATTAACGCATGTTGTTTTATCACGTCTTCTTGATGTAATCAGCGTATAGCGTGTCTTCTCTTTTACACCCAGAGCCGTGAATTGGGCGGCTATTCTTTCCTAAAATACACACCGACTGACACGCAAACACGCGCGCTCACCCAATACAAACGAACTGTCGGTTTGACCCAGCTACTTACCGGAATAGAACAGCGGGTACTTCGTTCACCACAAACCCAAACTGAGGCTACGATAAAAATCGGTGCGTGTTTTAGCTTTCTTTAAGTTTCAACAGCGAGAGACTCAAGAATACAAAAAGAGTATATCACCGTTAAAATTTCAGTAGGAGGAAGCATGTCTGATATTTATCGTAGTCAGTCTTAGTTTGTGGGGTGTCTGGCTATCACAGAGAAACCACAGATCATGAAAACGATAGTGTTCCACCCACTGGATCAAGAATGAAGAAAACTGACAAGAAATAGGAAAAAGGAAAGTTTCAAAAAAACAAGAGTTTTTTTTAAAATATAATATTATTATTTTCTTGCATTCTTGATCCAGTGGGTTGGGGAGTATTGCTTTTATGGTCAGTGGTGTGTGTGTGTGTGTGTGTGTGTGTGTGTGTGTGTGTGTGTGTGTGTGTGTGTGTGTGTGTGTGTGTCTGCCCGTCTGTCTGTCTTTCTGTCTTTCACGCGAGGTTCCTTCTTCCTCCCCCCCCCCCTTCCTCACCCTCCCCGTTAGAATTGTCTGTGTTCATCTTCTCCTTTATCTGTTTTTGCGATTACTCTCAAGAGATCTCTTCCACGTTTTGCTTCTTCTGACTGTGTCACCCCTGCAGTAAATTTCGGTAAGATTTTTTCCCCCCAAGGATTTTCGCAGGTCCCGTAGTTCATGTGCATATATAGATCCGTCAAGCCTTGGGAGCAGGGATAGTCGAGCTGTTAGAGCGCTGGACTTTCAGTGCTCGTATCTTGAGGTCTGCTCCTTGTTGGGAACCCTAGAATTTGTGCAGGCTTTCCCCTCGTTGCCATGTCTATGATGAAAAAAGGACGTTAAAATTAAACACGCAAGCAACCAACAACTGTCACGTTGGTACGCACGCCGTTACAAGGCTTCCTGAGGTCATCTACCCAACCCTGCCAATGACGTAAAAAGTAACGGATTTTGTGCACGTGCACCGTTATCTTTGAAACGAAATGGCGGCGCAAGCCAGCTAGGAGGCTGCATCTTTTTCCAATGGTTTCGTACTTTGAAATGTCGTCTTATTTACATTTTCTTCCTATGATAATGATCACGCACCTGCAAAATGCACTGCTTGCTGGAGAACGATAAGTGTAGGTGACATCCATTCCCACCGTTTTACTCCAAACAAGCGAAGCATAAATAAACAGGCAACATTGTTGTTCGCACCTCCTGCAAAAGAGCTACTTTTCTGGCACTTCAGAAGTTATTCTCTTGTTAATGCTCTCTCTCTCTCTCTCTCTCTCTCTCTCTCTCTCTCCCTCCCTCTCTCTGTTGTTTTCTTTTTTCTTTCTCTCTTTCTTTCTTTCTTTTTTTCAGGCTTTCTTTCTTCTTTCTTTCTTTCTTTCTTTGTCCCCTTTCTTTTTCTTCTTCTCAGTCTTCTCCCCCCCCCCCCCCCTCTCTTTCTTTCTTTCTTTGTCCCCTTTCTTTTTCTTCTTCTCAGTCTTCTCCCCCCCCCCCTCTCTTTCTTTCTTTCTTTGTCTCCCGGCTTTCTTTTTCTTCTTCTTCTTCTCTTTTCCCCCCCCTCTCTTTCTTTCTTTCTTTGTCCCCTTTCTTTTTCTTCTTCTCAGTCTTCTCCCCCCCCCCCTCTCTTTCTTTCTTTCTTTGTCCCCTTTCTTTTTCTTCTTCTCAGTCTTCTCCCCCCCCCCCCTCTCTTTCTTTCTTTCTTTGTCCCCTTTCTTTTTCTTCTTCTCAGTCTTCTCCCCCCCCCCCTCTCTCTTTCTTTCTTTCTTTGTCCCCTTTCTTTTTCTTCTTCTCAGTCTTCTCCCCCCCCCCCTCTCTTTCTTTCTTTCTTTGTCCCCTTTCTTTTTCTTCTTCTCAGTCTTCTCCCCCCCCCCCCTCTCTTTCTTTCTTTCTTTGTCCCCTTTCTTTTTCTTCTTCTCAGTCTTCTCCCCCCCCCCTCTCTTTCTTTCTTTCTTTGTCCCCTTTCTTTTTCTTCTTCTCAGTCTTCTCCCCCCCCCCCTCTCTTTCTTTCTTTCTTTGTCCCCTTTCTTTTTCTTCTTCTCAGTCTTCTCCCCCCCCCCTCTCTTTCTTTCTTTCTTTGTCCCCTTTCTTTTTCTTCTTCTCAGTCTTCTCCCCCCCCCCTCTCTTTCTTTCTTTCTTTGTCCCCTTTCTTTTTCTTCTTCTCAGTCTTCTCCCCCCCCCCCCTCTCTTTCTTTCTTTCTTTGTCCCCTTTCTTTTTCTTCTTCTCAGTCTTCTCCCCCCCCCCTCTCTTTCTTTCTTTCTTTGTCCCCTTTCTTCTTCTTCTTCTCAGTCTTCTCCCCCCCCCCCCTCTCTTTCTTTCTTTCTTTGTCCCCTTTCTTTTTCTTCTTCTCAGTCTTCTCCCCCCCCCCCCCTCTCTTTCTTTCTTTCTTTGTCCCCTTTCTTTTTCTTCTTGTCAGTCTTCTCCCCCCCCCCCCTCTCTTTCTTTCTTTCTTTGTCCCCTTTCTTTTTCTTCTTCTCAGTCTTCTCCCCCCCCCCCCTCTCTTTCTTTCTTTCTTCTTCTTGTTTCCCCCAGACTTTGTGCTTTTTGCAGTTTTATCCCCGTGTGATTGTATCAGTAGTGCCTGAGCATAAACGAGTATCATAAGTATTCAAACTGAGGCATGTCTTCAGACACATCTACTCTCACAACTTGAAATGTTCGGAGCAGATCTGGTGATGTCTAGGATTGTACCAACTGGACACAAGTCACGCACTCTTACAGCGCCGCACAGACTGCCGCTGAACATATAAAAGCACGAATGAAAACCGAGAAGAGCACAGCCGTGAAAGCAGGGCTGACTAGGAGAGTTCGGGCCGTTGCAGTTCTCGTTCACACGGCCAGCAGCCTGCGTCAGCGTATTGCATTCAGAATCCATGATTACCTCGAACATCACAAACGCAACTGTTTCTAAACAAAAGTTGTCTAAGGCAGAAGACAGTGTTCTGTAAAGCCTAGTTATCTTTGAACTCAGTGACTCCCTGCAATTATTAGTTTATGCCATCATTTACTTGAATGCCGGGAACTAGAGTGGTTCCCAAGCAGACCTCCACTTCTAAAGAGGTTGTGGGAATTCGTATATCTCTGAACTTCCAAAAACCAAACGTCGCTGTTTCCCTCCGTTTTTTGTTTTCAGATCACTGCACGTGCGCTTCGGACATTGATACAGCCAATAAAACTGGGCGTATCGTCACGTGGCCAGTTGATATCAGCTGATATTTATCTCCGGTGTGTCTGTGTGTGGGTGTGCGATGGCGCACTTTACAAGATAAGTCGCCACAACATTCAGCCATCCAGCTAATAATTTTACACTTGATTATTTTACGAAGGCGGATACGGGATCGTGTTAGAGACTGGCAAGTTTTTTTATCACGACTGCGGTCCAGTGTTCTTTGAAAGCGATACGGTTGAAAGAAAGCAATGCATAAACTAGAGCACAGAAGTCTTTCATGCGGTAAGATTTCACGTTTAAGGCGCCCTGATGATGTGTGAACTGAATTCATGCGCAGTTCTTGTTTAAACTAAACAAGAATCAGTCAGCATTTCACCAATAAAGTTCAAAACAACAATGACAATAATATCGCGTACCATGAGTGCCGCTTCCCGAACAACTTGATAGTTAATAGCAGTCTTTTCATAAACAGTTTACACAAATTAAAATATTAGATTACCCACACACACACACACACACACACACACACACACACACACATCCCGGCCACCGACACACACACACACACACACACACACACACACACACACACACACACACACACACACACACACACACACACACCCCTACTGACTAAATCGAAATGAACGCGGCAAACGCGAGAATCATACAAGTCTTACACAGACTGAGCTTATATTTTGTCTCTGGCAGAGGATCGCTGTCGAGGAAAGGTCTTCGTTCCCAAATAATTGGCACCCTAAACGACCCCATTATCAGCGGGACGAGTACAATGGCCCAGAGGTGACCACAATCACGCTAATTTGCCGACATCAGGAAATACAAACACGCGTATCTAGACGAGTCTCGTAGGGGTGAATGGGGCAGGGGGAAAGAGAGAGAGAGAGAGGGTGGGGTGGGTGTTTGGGAGTTGAACGTCCTTTCCCACCACGTAAGGGTGATATCAAAGACGGGACAACGAGGAAAAGGCCAGCACAAATATTTGGCCCCAGCCGGGATTCGAACTCACGACCCGAGCATTGAGAGTGCAACGCTGTACCATACGGCTACCCCCCCCCCCCCAAAAAAAAAAAAAAAAAAAGAGAGAGAGAGAGAAGCAGTGGGATGATGTTAACGTGTCGTCAAAAATGTACTTACAATATTACTATATGCATGATGTATGGCAAATGGGACAAATTTCTCCGCTGTTTAATTCTGAGGGAAAAAAAAAACCTATTCCCGTAGTCTGGGCGACCCTCTCTGTTGTTGTTGTTGTTGTTGTTTTTTCCCTCGATGCCTAGATGATTTTCAGTCAAATAGGGTGGCCCAAACTCCCCCCCCCCCCCTCCCGTCGCCATTATATTATATACATATGCCTACAATACGTCCAAGTTTTTACTTATGCAGACTACCCATATAGTCAGTGCAAAGTGTACGAATAGCATTGCGGACTCCGTCATTTCCTGTTTCTTGTGTTCGTAAGGGCAGTGCTGTTACAATACAGCTTTACTGCACTTTAATTTACAACGTTTCCGCACGAAGATAAATAATTAAATGACAATTGAAACTCAGTGTTAAAAGTACTCAATGCCGGCGTTCAATACTTGTGTGTGTGTGACTTTTTTGTTTATTTGTTTTGTTTTTGCGGTTTTTTTTTTTTTTTTGGGGGGGGGGGGGGGGGTTAAAAATCTTATCTGCTATTGGAAAATCGAATGAATATTTTATCCACGTTCATTTTGCTTGAATTGAATCTTCATTAGGATCTCTCTCTCTCTCTCTCTCTCTCTCTCTCTCTCTCTGACACAGATTTTACACTGACTTTTCCCTTTAACCCACCGTGTTTATTTATTCATCCTTAACCTCTAGCTTTCTTTCATTCAGATTCTCGTTCTTCCTTTCCGTTTTCGTTGGGAACCTCCGGTGAAAAGGCAAGGCAAACCCCTTTCAACCGTACGGTCTTGCCTTCATGTCCTATATGTTGGGTAAACAATGTTTGCACGTGCGAGGCAAAAAGGGAAAAGGCTTATCAGGAACATTTACGTCCCCGCGGTCTGAAATCAGTGTTGGTTAACCTGCACAAGTCTACATAAACTTTAACAGCGTGTGTCACGGGTTTACCCAAGATTCCCGAGTCACAGAAGAGAGAGAGAGAGAGAGAGAGAGAGACTGACTGACTGACTGACTGACTGAAACTTCATTTTTCAAGGAGTGATGAGATAAGTAATAGACGCACAGGTCTCTCTTACTATCTGCTCTTGCTACACTAATAAACATACAAAATGCATCATCAACATCAGAGAGACTCAAGACTGATCATGGCCCGTATGTAAAAGTCGAGGTTCGGGCTTTTAGCCCCGGGCTAGAGTCTAAACTCGAACTAAACTAGCCCTAGGGTTAAATTTTCTTCTTCTTTTTTTTTAATCAGGAAGCGGGCCCATTCCAGCAAGGTGCCTGAGCCGTTATAGATCTAGGATTTTATTCTTCCTTCCTTCGCTTCCTTTTTTAATTCATTTTGCTTTTGGGGTTTCTTTTGACCTACTCTGGGTTAGGCCCGTAACCGTGGATTAAATTAACCTCGACTTATACATACGGGGCCAGTTCGTTATTGTTTAAGCCATCGACCCATCATGACAGAGAGAGAGAGAGAGAGAGAGATAGTTATTTAGGGTTTAACGCCGCGCAAGCAACAAAGACTATTTCGCGGCTAGAGAGAGAGAGAGAGAGAGAGAGAGAGAGAGGTGGGGGGGGGGGGGAGGGGGGGGTTCTCTTGTACTGTGTGTATAATTTGGGGTCATCGAATTTTCTTTCCTGCTACGACAAGAACTTTCGTGTTCTGATTTTCAGGATATAAGGTGAAGAGCAATGGCAATTGATTGACTGATAAAATCCATTTGAACCACTCACAGAAAATGTATTAGCCTACAGATCGCATTCACAGCAGATACCAGTAACAGCAGAGAAGAAAAAAATAAAGCAAAGTTTTACAGGGCACCTTCGCTATGTTATGATGACGATTGAAACATGTGATAGTGAGGGTGGTGTTATTGCTGTTCGATAAACAAGTGTTTTGAACTGGAATTTTAAAACGTTCCATGAATGCTTTATACGAGTATAAAATGTCACATTTATTTATTTATTTATTTTTTTATTTTTTTTTTTTTTTTAAAGATGTCTTTATTCTTTTACTATGGGTCGAAAGAAAAAGTAGTCATAACATTTTATTCTGAGATTGGTCCAAAACAGAGGAACTGAGAGGACAAAACCCACAACCACATCAAAATAAAATTTAAAATTAACTCGACAAAGATTCGTTTTCCTTCCTCGTCTCTTTCTAACATGTATGTTCTTGCGAACCATATGCTATAACCTTTCATTGTATTTGTAGATTGTACGTAGTCGGTTGTTTGAAAGACGTGCAGAAACAAACAGATTCTTCCTAAGCGAATTACACAAACAAACGTTAAACTATACACAGTAATCTGAGCCGAAAACGAGGATATTCCTGACACTGTGAATTGCGCAAACAAACGCACTGGAGACGTTTACACTGACAGACGGACACTTTCAACCTAAAGCCACGGGTACTGGGTTTGACCCAAGATTTCCCATGGCTCTGCTTCGCTGTTCCCCTGGTCGGTCCAGAAGTTAATGGAGCCAGAAAAATATACGAGTGTTCGTCGTTTCCTGGGGGATCTTGCGTTGGTATCAAAAGAAACAAGCAATTAAAACTTGGTTCAGTGGAGGGCGCTGATAAACCTTACCAGATATCCCTGAGAACTTTCTTTTTCTGCAGCGGGTTAATGGGTATAAGCGTCAGTGCGGGCGGGATTCTCTCTCTCTCTCTCTCTCTCTCTGGACTAACCGTCACACCGCCAATTTTCAATGGTAGTTCTGGAGAGCATCATAAATGTTGAATTCAGCGTTTGACGCATCGGTACTGACTTCATACTGTCTAAAGTTCTTCCTGAATAATTCGTCCTACAAACTTGAAGTAATGGTCTGACACGGTTTCATTTTTCACGCTTGTTGCACTTTGTCTCAAAACCGCATTGACGGCCATTCGCTTTTTCAGTCTGTTTGTCAGCCAAGTCGTAACTAACAACAACAAAAAAAACAACAAAAACAGCAACAACAACAAAACACTACCATTGGCCCGACATTGAACAAGGAATTGCAAATATGCTTAATAAAAATGCAGCATTGAGAGCGGGGAGAGACTGAGAGAGGGGGGGGTTGGGGGGGGGGAGTCAGACAGAGTGAGGGGGAAGTGGGTAGGGGGGAGGGCGGCAGGCACACAGACAGACAGACAGACATCTACAGACAGCCGGACAGAGACACTGACAGAAAGACAGACAGTGGCACATACAGTACACAGACTGACAGAACTCTGAGAATGAGGGACAGAGACGCGGGGATCAGCGGCCGAGTACCACTGACGGGCTACCAACATCTCCAATTTGCCCACCGAACAACAGGCATCCGCAGATTAGAACGAGAAATGGTTCCGTTGCAGTAGTACCATGTCCAAGAGAGTCTTGACTGTGGGTGGTAGCAGAACTCTGAACTCTGGAGCCATTCCGCTAGGGGCTGAAGATGGCCGCTATTTTGCCGCTTGTGACAGGGCCTGATAGCGAGTGACGTTAACACGGCATTTCAACAAATCGCACCCCACGAGAAACCACTGCCACCAGGGGGCGTGTATCAATTCTTAGGGGCAAAGGGTTGTGACGAAATATCAGTATTTTACAAAACACGTGTGCTCTTTGTTTGTTTGGATGTTTGTTTGGATGTTTAATTAATTGTTTGGCTGTTTGTTTGTTTTTGTCCTTTTATTTATTGCTTGTTTGTTTGTTTGTTTTTGGGAGGACGACAGTCAGCAAACAATAATCTGTACATCTAACAATTCAAGTTTGAAATGAAATCCTTAGGTTGTGCTTTTTCATGGTGACAACAACAAAACCTGAATTAAAATAATATAACACTGTTAGCCTCTCATAATTGCGTATGATGATTAAATTTACTAAAACCCGATGTATGCACAATATCCGCATGGAAAACAATCGGCTGTAATAACATATGTGATATCTTGGGTTGTTGTGTTGTGAACTAACGTTCCGTCAATACTGTTTCGAATTTATAGGCAAAACAAAAAATCCAACAACACCCACCCACCCCACCCCCATCCGCAAACAAAAAGACAAACAAACAAAAACGACCCCCCCCCAAAAAAAAATAAAAAAAATAAAAAAAACCTCAAAAACAAAAATAAAACAAAAATAAAACAAAAATAAAACAAAACAAAACAAAACAAACAAACAGACACACAACCTGAAAAAAATCGGCTGGGAATGGAAGGCATCATGCTTCCTAACTTTCGCGATACTTCTTTTCTGGCGAACCCACTTCTTTCATATCTCATCTCGTCATCACGAATGTTCGAGTGGTGATAATGCTAAGGTATCCATTACTTTCTCTCTCTCTGTTTCATATATATTCTTTCCTTTGCTTTTGGAGTGCCAAGTTCCCAGACTTCAGTGGCACGGATTGATTTAATGTGTCCTGATAAAATGAGACAGTTGGTGGCATCCTGACGACATTGGTGAATTTGTCGAATTCGTTCTTGAAGCAGTTTTATATATAAGTTCATTTTTGCATGGTTGTACCCTGTTTCAATAAATAGTATAGGCGCATACAATAAGCACGACATTAGCACGGACGATTTTTTGTGTCATTGTTTGTTTGTTTGTTTGTTTCTTTCTTTCCATCACGTCCTGTATAAGGCTGTTCTACATTGCAGTGGTTTTCACTCGCAGCTGCTGTTTCTTTCTTTCTTTCTTTCTTTCTTTCTTTCTTTCTTTCTTCAGAGTACTGGTTGATTGATCGACTGATAGACTGATCAACTGAATTCTGTCAATTATTTATTTGTGATTCAATGATCAACTTTTCTTCTTGTTTGATAGCCTTCTTATACCCCCCCTCTCTCTTTCTCTCTCTCTCTCTCTCTCTCTCTCTCATTCAGTCTTTGTGTGAGAGCGGGAGAGACCCACACCCCACCCGCCACCACCTCACTATACTTTTTTTTTTTTTTTTTTTTTAACTCAGCTGGGGTGTGCACTCCTTGTTACTACAAATGTCTGTCGACTACAGGCATGTCTTAACGAGGTGCCATCCGGCCACAACAACTGTTTCTGTTAGTTTCATTTTCTTCTTCAGACCCTGTTAAAGTCTTTCAGTCCGGATGATATCAAATATATTTATTGTTAAGGGAAATTTATGATGAGACGTTATACATGCAAATTATATTATGTACGTACGAACGTAAAGCTATGATGAGTAACCGACATTTTCTCTTGGTTTTGTTTATTTGTTTAAAAATTAAAAATGTGTCTGTGTGTGTGTGTGTGTGTGTGTGTGTGTGTGTGTGTGTGTGTGTCTGTGTGTGTGTGTGTGGTGGGGGGGGGGGAGGGGGAGGGGTATGTCACACGCTTCAAGTACACAAACAGCAGAAATGTGTTATCTATGAATATCAAGACATCGCAACAACGGTTTCACACAAGCAAACACGACACAAAACAAATAATGATATTTCCACTTTCTAAGTTTAGTGTATGTATGCACGTACTCCTGTGCGGAGTTAACCTAACTATCCTAAGAACATACTCAGCGGTGAAGATCAAATAAACACCCAGAATTTTATGAAACAACAATTTTTTTTTTAAAATCACACTTACCAAGTTTAATGGATGTATGTACGTGTTCCTGTGTCCATCCGCTTCTTCAGCATCCAGTATCTGTCTAAGATGAGCGATGTAACTGGACGCCAGTCTTAGAGTGTCCAGTTTGGACAGTTTCGTGTCCGGAGGCACCCACGGTAACGTGGTTTTTAACTTGGAGAACGCTTTGCTCAACACGCGCATTCTCGAGCGTTCCCGAGCGTTCGCTGCGTTGCGCTGCACAGGTTTTTGGAGTTTGGACATTTTCTTGTGCGAAATGTCGCGGTCGCTGTTGCTGGTGTAGCTGTCCTTGGAGCTGTCGTCGGCGTCTTTACGTCGCCGCGGCATCTTGACCGGCGTGGTGGCGGTGGTGCCAGAACCCTCTGGAGGGTCCCTCAAAAAGGCGTGAGTCCTGGAGGGTCCCTCAAAAAGGCGTGAGTCCTGGAGGGTCCCTCAAAAAGGCGTGATTCCTGGAGGGTCCGGACGAAACTGTACGTGGAAAATGCTTCAGAATTTCTCCAGAACACACTTGGGCTACTCAGATGCCTTCTGAGAATTTCTGTAGAACAGGCTAGGGATGTTTTGCAACGTCTTCAAAAACTGAGTCAATTACCAGCTTTTTCTGAAAAAAGAAATCAGAATCAGTTAAACTCATTTACTGTACAGATCAGCCCATTCAAAATGAAACAGGAAACAATTCCCAGGAAAAAGTAAACTGTTTCACGCCGTTTCGGTTTGTATTTTTTTTTTTTTTAATGTAGAATTTTATGTGTGCAAACTGAATGTAGATCAGAACATATTCCTTGATTTCCTTTTTTGAAATAAAACATCTTTCACAAATGGAACAAACAGAACACTATATTTTTATATTCATATTTTCTTAGTATTTTTATTAAAAGATATCATTGAATTGTCTTTCATGGTATCTTTATGGTGTATATTCTTTTCAACAAATGTTTCACCAGCACTCAAAGATCATTTACTCTGTACTTTGCTATCACTGTTTTGTATTACGGTCGTGATACTGATAATAACATGATTGTTCATCCTTTCAAATTGTCTTATATTGTATTTATAGTTATTATGTTGAGATCCGGGAGGAAGGGGCAAGGTGGAGGAACGGGAGCGGAGGGTGGGGGGAGGGGGCTGGGACCCCTAAACTGTACAAGATTTATACCACGACAACAGAACCACAACACATAATTTTCAATTAAATCTTAAATTGAACTCTTTTGTTTTTTTAATATTAAGTTTCGCTGATGATCATTTCCATCCTTTTTCCGTGATAGTGTTGATCTAAACAGTCAGTGCTGTACCATGTGCAAGGCAACAGAACCACAACACATAATTTTCAATGAAATCTTAAATTTAATTTTATTATTAGTGAGACTTAGTAGGGCTTCGTACGGAGAACTTCGCTGAGCAGCGTAACCCACTTGCATGTAAATTAGGCACGTTACGGGTACCATTAGCTAATCGCAGCGCGTTAGCAGCTCGCGGCCTCTGCCGTGTGAGCCTAATTTACATGTAAATGGGTTACGCTGCTCAACGAAGTCCTCCGTACGAAATCCTACTAAGTCTCACTACTATTATTATTACGTTTCGCTGATGATCATTTCCATTATTGTTTCGTTATCGTGTAGAAAAATTCAGCGTTGACGGTACAATATACAAGGCATGGTGGTAGCAGCGCTAGCCCTGACAGACGGAGACCCAAAGACATTAATTTCAGGTTTACGTTCCACTGAATGCCCAAGAAAATAGGTCATTTCGGGGGCTCTTTCAACACGACTCACACGCAGACGACACAGTAGTTCAAAGTAGGATCTTGAAAACTAAAAATACGCTATAATTACTGATTGAAATTATCCCGAGTTTTTGTCTGTGTATGGAAAATCATCCATTCGAAAATAAGTTTCAGTGCAAACAGAAATAAAGTGGAATTTAGCACTATAAATATTTGGTATTGTATGCCATGTCCGGGTAACTTACTTAGTTTATGACATTTTATATTTCATGGGAATTTCAACAAACACAAAACACAAACACACAAAAATCGAGATATACCGGTCACTGATGCTGCATATGTTTCATTATGTTTACTGAATATAAACCCATTGTGTACATCCCCAACAATTAAAAATAATATACTCTCTTGCTTTCTGTAAAGAATGCATACATGTCGAAAGCTCATTCTAGAACGACATCGAACTCAGTGTAGCCCAAACTGAACAAAACACAAACTGAACTGACATCTGAAGATCAAAAAGCTGTAAGAGTACTGTTCGAAGTGAATAGCTGATGCGCAAACACTTATAAAAACCTTACAAATACAATATAAAAAAAAACTGGTAATGACTCGACTGTAGAGTAGAAATCATACGATTATAATTTTAAGAAAAGTAAATTATTCCGGGCAGGAGAGTTCACTGGAGAGTTCATGTGGAGTTCATAATTTCAGTTAACACTGAGAACAAAACACTGATGCAAGAACATAAAACCAACACTAAAAACAGCAACAACAACAAGAATAATTCCCGGCCTACTCCCCCCCCCCCCCCCCCCCCCACCCCACTGTGACTGTGACCCCCCCCCCCCCCCCACTGTGACTGTGACCCCCCCCCCCAACTGAGAAACGAAAACTGACCACCACTAGCAACACTGAACAACAAGGAAATTTACCTGTAATATTTTTTTCATCCTTCACTGATTCAGGCGGTAATTATACCGTCATACTATGCTGATAGCATACAAAATGTCGATTTGATCTGTTGCTTACTGAGGCAATTCATTTTGAAAGAAATGTCCACTCCACCTTGTGTACTAACTTCACAACCTTATCCGGCACGGAAAACAAATCAGTGTCTTGTAAAACTGACAGAAATAACACTTACAAATTCTGTCTTCCGATGATCAGTTCAGTTCGCCGTGGCCAGCAGTCATTTCGTGTTAGTTCAAGTTGTGAAATCCTCCCCACAGTCGCCGGCGAAATGGAAATCCGCCACTGACTGACTAACACTGTGACATTCAGTCTGCTCAATTTTTTTAACGTGACATCCAAAACACCTCGATTCTCTGGTTAGTGCTGGGGCAAGTACACCACCATGCGGCCCATGCCACAGCCTTCTTGTCCTGCGTTTGTCAGTGGTTTGGTCACTCTGTCCAGTTCAGTAGCGAGCTTCGCACCTTACGGTGACTTTCGCTTTCACACCTTCTCCGTGCCTTCTCCACAGCTCGCGGTCCGCCCAATACTTATAGCCAGCGCGCTGCGGCCGCTTTGGAAGTTGAGCGCTTCTCACTCAAGCAGACCATTACTCTGGCACGCGGTTCTAGACAGCTCCGCTAGACGACACCTTCCCTCCCCTCCCCTCCTCCTTTCATTCCCCCCAACCCCTCCAGCCCTCCGTCCCCCACACACCCGCGGCGCAACCCCCTCAGCTTTCTTGCTTACCTTCCTCTGTCTAGTACTCATTATCTTCAGTGCTATGGTATGCTTTAAAAGTTTAATTCTGTCAAAGTTTGAGAAGAATTTATTGAATACAAAGTATTCTCTGCATCTCAAAATCCCTATTGATTTTTTCTTTCGCCCTTGCAATTCTATACGTAACACACTCGCAAAAAAAAAAAAAAAAAAAAAAAGTTTTGTTTTGGGGTGTTTAGTGGGTTTTTTGTTTGTTATGTTGTCTTGTTTTGTTAATTATTATTTCTTTATTATTCATTATGGCAATGTCAGCGAATAACTTGATTTTCTTTATCGTTGTGTATTTCCCTGGCCTATAAAAATCACTAAAACAGACTGTGGACAACACACTTTCTGTTGCCATGGACACATTTGTAGCTTGTTCAGGTATTCCTGTGTGTATGAGTGACCCATGAACGTATCTGTTTTAAAGATACAAATCCATTTTGTCTTTCACTGGTGATTCGGCGGCGTAGACTCATGAACACAGTGTTTTGTTTTGTTTTGTTTTGTTTTGTTTTGTTTTGTTTTGTTTTGTCAATTTGCTATCAACCGATTCCATGATGGTTCAGCTTGATCCGCTACTATGATTTGTACTCACTCAGTGACGACGGATCAGTCAGTCTACGCAATTTCAGCGAAAAAGGAAAGTTTTTCAAAGACAAAATCTCACTACAGGGCGGGCAGGCCAAGTTATCCGTTCCTGTGCAAAATCTACACACTACGCTTCAAGCCATTAGGACAAAATTGATTATTTGTTCTTTTGCGAGGCAGTTTCTCTCCAACTTTCGATCAACCTTTCACTTTATTTTTTCCCGCAGTTTCGTTTCGCCTGCCACATTTGCCGGTTAGGTTTTTGTAGCAACCCGATACGACTCCGACGCTCAAGCTGTACTAAATGTCTACTTTTTTCCTGAGCCACAAAATCTCCCTCCTGTCTTGCCAGCATACGTGGTAATTTCAGTGTTTCCGCAAACGGAACTTCGTCTCTGCAGCGGAAAATATATTAATGTATTTAATTATCAATCCATATAATTTACATAGCAAATTCTTCGAAAGTCTGCTCTATCCCTGTATATCAAACCTGGTTCACTTGTTTTGAAGCTTAAAATTGTCATAAACAGAGAAAGTCATGAGTCAGGTCACTGACCTAAAACTGAACCACGAGCAGCGGTTTCGAATCAACAAAGCGATCTTTTTATTATTATTATTATTTATAATAATAATAATAAGTATTGTATAGGCGCTTTACTTAATTTCATGAATCGGCTCAAAGCGCCGCGAACTGAACCCAACCCGCACGCTCACGTGAATCACACACATTCTCTCACACACTGGACATAAACACATTACAATCACGTGGTGCGAAGGGTCAGCTCAGCTATTTAAATTTCGGAATTTAGAATTGTATTTATTTTTTTCAAATTTGGTGGGCACATTTCCAAAGCAGAGGGGGAGGAAGCCGGAGTACCCGGAGAGAACCCCCGACGATCGACCCGAATGAACGGTGCCACATACGAGAAGGAAAACTTCTTGCCCCGAGTGGGACTCGAACCCCTGACCTCTCGCATTGGTGACAGGTCTCTTAACCACTAGACCACCGACCGCCCCATATTTCATATCATATTTGACCAAAAAAAAAGACTGACATGAACATAGTACAAAACAAAAAAACAATGTCACAATACAAACACAAAACCTACCAAAAAAAAAAAAAAAAACCACAACTAGTATAAATGTCACAATACAAAGCGATCTTGATGCCTAAATTCTCCGAAACAATTTGTTATAATTATGTGTGTGTTGTCATGTCATTTTGTTTGTCTGTTTGTGTGAGTTAATTGTCATTATTCTTGTGTTTTTGTTTTGTTGTTTTTAGTTCTTTTCCTATCCGAAATTACAACTTATCCTTTTAGCATAATTACTCCGTAGAACTGGGTAGACTAGGACGTTAAAACCGGAATATTGCAATTTATAACCCTCTCGTGGACCTCGACGTAACCCTAAACATGTTGGTATCTGAAGCGAAGCACATACTTTAACAGAACTTCAAACTGCTCAAACTTTCCTAACCTTTGAAAAGAAAAACGTGTTCATGTTTATTTGTGCTGTTTCTGCGTCCAAGCAGTCTGTGAACTTCTTCACCTATTTTTACCGTGCAGTGCGATATTCCAGTTCGATGGACATTTTATAACGAGACACTTCCGCAAGCCCGGTCCCTTGCCCAGGATGATCTCCCTGCCCGATTACCTCCCCTTACCGTGGCTCCCGATCACCGTCAGATAGCGCTGGTGTCGGCCACAGCGCCCCTCCCCGGGCTCAAGGAGCAGAGGGAGATAAGGCCGCCTTAATTAGTTTCCCGTGTTTTTGCTGGAGGATGACACACTCATACAGCTTAGAAGGAAGACCGACCTGGAAGACCTGTGCTATCTTTCACGTCTTCACGTCTTCCAGTTGGGGATCGTGAAGGTGAGAATCATGCAAAGAAGACCACAACAACATCACGGTGAGGCAGCCGCAACAGCAGAGCAACACGCTAATCGTCTCCCCTTAGAGCCGCTCTTGACAAGTGGAGACGAGAAAACAAACTGTGACACGCGATTGGAACAAGTGGGCAGGCGATGTTGTAATTGTGCTGTTGTTTTTCGGACCATGTTCGCGTGCCAGGCTGCCGACAGAAGTCGCGTCACGGTTCGTTTGACACGCTCATAATTATCATTTTGCCACGTCCATCTCTGATAGCGCATGAGCAGGCCCGCGGTTATGGCTTCGTTATACGTGGTGCTGATTTTCTTACAGTTAATTGCATCCCAAAATCAAAACTAGGAAGACTGAGGAAGAAGGGAAAAAGGAGCGGAGGGACAGAGAACACTGAGGGAGGGGTTGGGGGGGGGGGGGTCGGGGGGGGGGGAGGGAGCCAACGTTAAAGGGGAAGGCCGGCGGGGAGTTGAGGATGGGGGACGGTGGTTTACATTTAACAACATCAACTGATCAGTAAATGCTGCGTACAAAATCTGGTTAAAAAATTCTAAACTTGAAGTCTCAGTGGTTTTAGCAGAAAGACGAGCGCTAAGGTAAACACGCAGTCAGAAAGTAAAATGGAACAGACTGTTTGTCAGCAGGGACTTTGTATTGAGTAGTACACGAATTGTATTTAGGAGTAAAAATACCATAATGTACTGGTCCAAGTTTCACAGCCTGAGCTGGACTTTTGCATGGAAAGTTCTGCGAATATACTGGCCGCGTTTCACCCTGGTACTGGCAACAAGTGTATATTAATTTGTTTAATGCGTCTTTCAGTGTAGTACTTCTCTTTTCAAAGGCCAGTGTCACGTTTGGAATTTTGCCTGGTGACGCCACGGTGATGTCATACAATGAACCCTGATTTCACAGTACAGGCTTCCCGTGATCAAGGCAGGATTTGAACCCGCCTCATTTACCTACAAGCTTTTCCAGCGGCCTGCCATTGATCTAACACATAGCCATTTACCTGCCCACCAACCCAACCCGCCAAGCCTTGCCCTCATATCCACGGTAACGCCAAATTGATCGGCGTCCCTAGTGTCCATGACTATCTTCATTACTTCTCCTTAGCTGCCCAGTGAAGTTTCTGATCTCGACCGCTGCTGAAGACGGCAACAGTTTCCTTTGGGAGACGAACGGAATCTCGTAAGGACTGACCAGAATCTCGAGCTCGTCGTGGTTAGAATTCTCGCATTGATCTTCGTGAAATTGAGAATGTAAACGCAAACTTCCTCACGGTTTGGTTAAAGGCACACCTTCCGAAAAGTCCGTGTTCACGTTTTTTGTTTTTGTTTTGTTTGTTTGTTTTGTTTTGTTTTGTGTGTGTGTGTGTGGGGGGGGGGGGGGGGGGGGGTTAGTGTTTGACGTCGAACCACTTAAACACCTCCTTAGTGACAGCATCTCACAGAGCAATTAGAAGGCTTCACGCGACACGAAAATCGAGGAGTCCGCGGTCAACTGCTGGGTAGAACTAGATGAACTTCGGGCCGTTTGAATTTTTGCTCGCACAGCCTGACTGCAGACGGTAGCATTTTGCACCAAGAGCTCTGCTAATCAATACAATAGACTATCTTGGGCGTACGAGAGAGAGAGAGAGAGAGAGAGAGAGAGAGAGAGAGAGAGAGAGAATATGTTATATATTCCTATTAAAAATAACGCTGTGCTTGACACCGTAGAAATGTTTTAAAATCCCCCCCCCCCAAAAAAAAAAAAAAAAAAAAATTCACAAAAATCCAGCAGCCAAAGACTCATGTGTAGGGTGAATTTCAAATTCCATTATGCCGTGTGTGTGTGGGGGGGGGGAGGGGGGCACAATGCAAGCAGCGACCACCTACCCCCTCATTCCTCTGTCGTCTGTTAGATCCTGTGCCAGCCGCGCATGAATACAAATAGTCCACAAACCAGGCTCATTGTTCACTGTTTAACTATAACCTGGCATGAGACTTATTTACAAAGCCAACAAACAGCCCCAGACTGCCATATTTTTTAAATACTCTGCAAGCACATTTAAAAACGGGCAAAAAAAAAAAACAACCAAAAAAAAATGTGCACTACATTTAGCGGAATTGCTACAACATGGCCCGGAAGCAATTAAAGTTGCCGGTGTAACCGAAACACTTTTTCATTGTCCATTTTGACTACAACTCGTGTTCTGTGAAGCCTAGTGAGGTTCTGTGAATCCTCGTGAAGTTCTGTGAAGGCTAGTGAAGTTCTGTGAAGCCTAGTGAAGTTCACCGTAGCCTAGTGAAGTTCACTGAAGCCTAGTGAAGTTCTGTGAAACCTAGTAAATTAGTAATATTGGAAAATGCACGTTTAACCCATCTCCACCAAGACGCCTTGGCTGTAAGTGTAAGGGTGTAGGAGTGTAGAACAGTAACAGTTGGTCTTCCAAACATCTGTCAGGGTGCGAAATTCTCAACGTGCCGCCGCTTCTGCAAAGGCTTTGACTGGTGGTTAACAAGAGAGTACCTCCCGGGATCAGGCGTAAGCTGAGATGCAATTAACTAATTGTCTTAACTGGTAATGGTATCTTGGGCGGACGGGCCAACAGACAGGTTTACGTCACGTGGCGCGTGCGCATTGCACGTGAACGCCCACTGCTAATTGAGCGACTGCATGCGAATCATTACTAGAGTTGCGGCACCCATTAAGGCGGCGTTGTTGTAAGGCATGCTTGCAGTGTTTGTCCAAGTAATATGTAATGTCCTTTGTAGTTGGCTTGTGTGGTGGATTGGGCGGAGCTGGGATAGTACTCATGGCCGAGCTGGTAAAACGGCGTTGGACGCCTGTCATTGCTTGGGTCGTTAGTTCGAATCGCGGCTGGAGCCAAATATTTGGGAGGAAAAAATCACCCAAACTTCCCCCTCCCCACCCCACCCACCCCCTTATTTTTTGTTTGTTGTTGTTGTTTTAGGGGGGGGGGGGGTGTTCCTTTTTTCGTTTGTTGTTGTTGTTGTTTCTTTTTTTTTTCCCCTTTTCAGTTCAGTTCTGATGACCTTAATATCCAACGATTGACATGCAAATTCTGCAGAATTAGTGCCCTGGCCGCCGCTGAAGTCCATGCCTGCACCTTTCCCCTTTTTTCTACTGCAACGTCTCTACTGTACCTTAACTCGTTAAGTCCGTCCCGACTTGTTATTTCAGCACCGACCTCAGCTGACACGATCGGCAAGAAAACAAGAGCCGGTGGGGTTCAACAGGTCTTCTCCGCTTTGGGCGCCTCCTGAACGTTAGTGCTCAAGGGAGATTGGGTCCCGTTGGTATAGCTGGGGTCCTGAGGGGCCGTTCTTGTTTCGCTGCAAGTCGTGGAGCAACATGAGGAGGGGAGGAGCAAGAACAAAGAACGGAGTCGTCTGAAGAGCGGGTTGTTTGGGCAGAACTAACGAAAGGTCCGCTCGGTCAAAGTCAGGAAAAGTTGATGTCAGTATTCACTGAAGACATACACATTACAGGAAGTTCGAGGGTTGGCTGGGACGGCTTAGGTGACTTGTCGATCAGAAAGCTGCGGGTTCGAACTTGAATCCCGACATTTGTGTGTGTGTGTGTGTGTGTGTGTGTGTGTGTGTGTGTGTGTGTGTGAGAGAGAGAGAGAGAGAGAGAGTTGGGCTTCTTGTTTTGTTTTGTTTTGTTTTATGAAGCCTCGTCCTTGAATTCACCTTCGTCATGGACACTGAAAAGACGTGACACAATAAAATGTCAACCGTCATTACAGTAAGTTCATGGAAATTGTATTTAGGCATCATGCACGTTGACACAATGGCGTTTTCTACGAATTTAACCGCGGACCTTACGTCGTCCCTATGCTTCACCCATAACTATTCATGTTCTCTGAAAGACAGTCTACGGAACTTTCAGAGAGACAGGAGATCTTGACTACTCTGAACTACGGCGGGCAAGACGATAATGATTTTTATCATTCCTACCCTTAAAGGTCTAAGCTCCCAACAAAAAGCTTTCTGATTTCACAGCTCAGTTTGCGGTTTGACACTGAGGGAGAAAGATCGTGCAGCACTCAACACCCGCTAGACACTGTAGCGATGTGTCTCGCTCACTGACCAAAAGCCATATAATGTCACGGCAAACTCGTGCTCTGGTTTTATAAGGGTCCCCAAAGAGCTGAAAACTCTGCAACTGTGACAGAGTTGCCTGGATCATGCACAGTCGAAGGAGTCGCAGTTTTAAAAGACGCAACGTTTGCGGCTGTTTGATGAGATCGCAGAACTTTAACTGGTCACTTCAGAAGGAGTTTGGCTGTCCCATGGTACAGATAACTACAGCAATATCATTACCGCCGGCCTTGGCCAGCTGACATTGCACTCTTTGACGCGAAAACAAGAAATGAACGATTCGCACGTGCAGGTAATGAAAACGACGAAAGGTTGAGCTAAAGAGGCAAGAAAATACTCAGCGACGTCAGATAAACTGGAGAAACCTCGTTGCGAAAAGAAAGACGGACATGTAACCGTATCAGAAACTAACATACACAGACGCCCGTGAAAACCCCGCAACACTTACAGCCATGGACTATCGCGACAGACGGACGGAGTCTAGAATCTTGATAGCACACTGGTTTGCTGGATATTTTCAATAATGCTTGCGATAAATATCTGTTCATAAAAAGCAAGGAGCTGCATTTTGTATAATTTCTTGTATCATGCCCTTTTGTCCTGAGGTGTGGAATCTTGATTCTGAAACTGATCTAAAAGGTTGAGAGATTTGGGAGATGGCGATACGAGACGGGAGCCAAACATTTGTGCTGGAGTTTTCCTCGTTGCCCCGTCATTGATATCGTCCTTACTGATCAGGCCTTCATATCTGTTGGAACTTTAATAGGACAAAATAATGTCCTGGCTGACAGTAAATGTATAGGGACGTTTCTCGTGATATTTATCCACTGTGACGTAGCGTAGAAATTACTGATAGGATGGGGGGTGGGTGTTTAGGAGTTTAACGTCCTTTTCCACCACGTCAGTAAGGGTGATATCAAAGACGGGGCAACGAGAAAAAGGCCAGCACAAATATTTGGCCCCAGCCGGGATTCGAACTCACGAGACTGATAGGATCCGACGTGTCCGATTTGGTAAGACTTGAAAGTAAAAAGATGTAAGTGCAACAAGCCAAAACCGATGTTTTCACTGCTTTTTTGAAACCTTGCAAGTCCCTTTTCAGAACTGTATGAATTCCGTAAAAATACTTAAACGTCGTTCACTGACGTGACGGTTTCTTGTTGTGTCATGAACGTTTTATG
Source organism: Batillaria attramentaria (assembly GCA_018292915.2). NCBI lineage: Eukaryota > Metazoa > Mollusca > Gastropoda > Batillariidae > Batillaria > Batillaria attramentaria. Next base: position 1,046,094 of record JACVVK020000108.1, on the reverse strand, counting down.
AGTCGACGCCAGTTACCTTTTACGTCATTGTCACTTGAGGCTTTTTTTTTGGGGGGGGGGGGGGGGATATCAGTTTTAGGCTAATTTCGATACTTAACATTCTTTTCACCTAGTGTATTCACTGAAAATTTTACTTACGTCAAGAAGAAACTGAGAACTTGACTGTGAACCCCGACTATCTTGAAAAAATATTAGGTCACTAAGCCAGCATCAACTTGTCCTCTTCGATCGCTACAGAAAAGTGATTCCGTAAAAAGATTATCGCCGAAAATCGTCGGCGACTGAATCACCAAACGCACTATATACCTATTCTCCATGGAATCTGTAAAAACAAATCTCAGAAACTGGAAGAGTTTCGGTTTCACTTGCATTTTAAAAGTGTTGTGTACATTTTCTCTCACATTCTGTCCTTTGAGAATTTTGAAAAAAATTAAATCAAGAAACATTAGTTCTTATTGTCAGCTGCATGAAGCAATCGGCTGTGTGGTGCCTCGACGAACTGTCTAAGACTGACGTCAAAATTTCAGTCTACAGGCAGATACAGTAAATTTCGTCACACGGACGGAACTGACGTCATCTCGTAGTGGACCTAGGGTCTTTGGTGGTGCTTCTATGACGCGGTGTAGCTGCTTCCATATGCAGTATGGGAACTAAAACAGGCCATAATACCCGCCATCGCTTACAACAGACATTATGTTGGATCGCTGTCCATGACTGCGTTTGCTCTACATCCTGGTGTAATTTTAGGCCAAACTGTGATGTCATTCAAAAGTTATAAAAGTTATGACGTCATATTGCACCCGATCAATCCCACTGTTCCTAAATACAGAAAGAAAAAAAAGAAAAGAAAAGAAAAAAAAATGAACTGGATCCAAAAAGTCCCTCGATCGTGATAGTCTTCTATGGACTGGAGTACGAGTACAAGCCACGGAACGAGTAGATCCGATTCAGTCTCTCCCGGACTCCCAGCGCCACCACACACGGCGCGCTTGACGCAACCACAACTTGCGTGTTTTCATTGAACACGACTTTCTGCCACTCATATTTATCCAGGAGCACTTGCAGGGCGACGAAATAATCCCTCTGCTGGCTGTTTCTAGCGATGGGCGTGTGTATGTATGTAGGTTGCCATGTCGAGTCGAGTGTAGGTGGTGGATAGTCAAGATGGCGGAGTTTTGCCTGACTGTGATGCTATTCCGATTTAAATGCACTATTTCCATGTTTATTTGGCTTCACAGAAGCCAACTCTTTTTTTAACAGTTTCAGTTGTGAGTGAGTGAGTGTATGCTCGACTGAAACCTCAACTGATAATTAGCAGAGCTCTGAACTGCGGTCCAAGAACACAAATGCATGAGGTCTCATATGCCTACATATTCCCTATTAGCCTCAGGCATCATAGTCACCCCTAAAATGTATCAACCTAGAAACAAAAATTACCATGCACAGACCATTCAAGGGCACGCACCTGACAGGAGTTTTTAAAAAAAAATGAATGTCTCCTTTCCGCTCAGGCCTCACTGGAGTAATGCTAGTCTACTTTCTGTTTAGGTCGCACGGGTGCATGCTTATGTTTTTTCACCTCAATTTACAACTGTCGCCGTCAAAGCATGTGAATTGGGACAGTCCTGGAAAACCTTGACTCTCCGCCGTCTTGGCTAACGCCCGTGGGGAAGGCGCACTGTCTTTGAAAATACCAGAGCTTCAGGCTCGGTGTCAATGCGGCGCCATGTTTACTGACGTTTCTGCTGCTGAACTTTCAGGGATCGTCAGTTCAATGCCGACATTGACTGAGAATCGTGATTTGGCGTTGTGAAAGTGTCTGCGCACCTGAGAAAATAGATAAAGATCAAGTAAGGATGAAGGCTGCACTGATCGGCCAATCGTACTGGAAAGGACGACTCTCTCTCTCTCTCTCTCTCTCTCAGATTCTGTCAGTCCCTGTACATATACCTCAGTTTGTCTTTCTGTGTGTCTGGGTTTTTGTTGTTGTTGTTGTTGTTGTTGTTTTTACTGTTTGTACATGTCTGTCTGTCTGCGCGAAAATGAATTTTAAAAAATGTACATGGCAGCAGCAGAGCGAGCTTTTATGAAACAAAATGCGCTTGGACTGAGAACATTCGCTAGTGTGGAAAACTGCACTGCGTAATATTCACACACACACACACACACACACACACACACACACACACACCGTCAGAGAGAGAGAGAGAGAGAGAGAGGGTTTGTTAAGCATGTACATGTTAAACTATAATCTATACTGTGTATGAGTGTCGTCAGCCGGGTCCCGTAAGGTTCGTGACGGTAACCTGCCGAATGTTGACGAGAGGCAGTGTAGAGATTACGTTCCCCCTCTACAAACTGTTTACGATGAGAGGGAAACACTGTCATGCACGATAAACGAGCGTCTGATGAACTCGGATCACGAGCAGAACCACAGGTGGGAAGGGGTGGGAGGGTAAGAGAGAGGATGAGGCACGGTGGGTGGGAAGCGGTGGGCAACTGTGGATCGACGGCACTGCGGAAAGTGACACACTGCAAAGCTCTGCTGGCCAATCAGTTCGAATCTATACTAGTGAGGTGAGCGGATGGCTGTTTTAGGATTTAACGTCCTCTAGTTTACCACCACATTATGGGTGGTATCAAAAATGAGGCCAGGAGGAAACACACACACACACACACACACACACACACACACACACACACACACACACATTTGGTCAATGTTCAATGTGAGATCCATGGGTTTCACAATACGGTGTCGCAATAAACACGTTCTTTTCTGAATAAAATGCACTGATTTGTCTGTGATGACATTTAAAAAATAGTAACTGCATGCACCAATATATTGGTTACACTGATGGGTATCTCTTTGTTGTTGTTTTTGCTGCTCGGGTTGCTGTTGTTGCTGATGTTTTAACGTTTGTTCTTATACTGATTTTGAATTCATTCAATTCCATTTTTGCTGAAATTACATCAGTGTTGGCCATTGATAACTTCTTGATAAAATGACAGTTAAACTATATCTGGTGATTGATTCAATGTCGCACAATTAGCAGTTAAAACTAACAACATGTTCTTCACGCTGACTTTTAGTGGCTTCACCTGCCGACACATGGACATGTTTCCCATCTCCTTTGATTCAAGCAATTTCCGTTGATGTCCTTCGTCTGATTTTACTTTTCTTTTCATTGTGTACTGTAACGGGTTTTTTTATATTTATTTATTATTATTATTGTTTTTTGTTTGTTTGTTTGTATTGTGACATTGGCTTTTTGTTTTGTACTATGTTCATGCGTCTTTTGTGTCAAATATGCTTTAAAAAGTTTTTCTTAAAAGCCTAGTACTGGTAGCAAAGCCGGAGCGCCTTGAATGTTGCACAACCGCCATTGAAGCAGACTGAGAAACCGCAAAACCGGGCGTCAATCGATGTAGACTACCGATAAAGTCAACACAAGCAACACATTTTTTTTTTTTTTTTTAGGCACACAGACTTTCAGAAACATCTTCAGGGAGGTCACAGCAGGCTGTCAGCGCCCCGTGACGTTCCTGCGGAGACCAGAAATTATGAGGTCACCGATACAGGCACAGATAAAATTCTCAAGTGCTGTGGAGCAGGAGTAGCGAATTCCACCAAGAGCTGCTGTGGTTACGTCTCAAGTGGCTGTGAAGTGGAAACGTCTTGAGGGATGATCGGAATGGTCTGTAAATATCGCTATAATCCTATTAAGTAGGAATAATTCTGACGCGTGTTTGTGTGTGTGCTGCGCAAATCATGCTTGTAAACGATGGCAGGAGTATAAACTTTTTGAAGCTTTCGGGCAAAGGGAAGATTAATTTGGGATACTGTTGGAGGAGCCTTTGACAAAATGGTATGATGTCAAGTTGGCATTTTGCGGTCAACAGGCATATCGGGACTGGTTATCCAGTTTCAAATTAAACGCGCTTATTTTGAAAGGTTGCTGCCTATAGCCGGGGCTCACAGAACGTTACTTTTGTTTTGGAATAGTCTCACTTGTGCGTGTACGCTCGATATAGTTATCAGTTTTACTGGGCCCGTATGTAAAACTCGACTGAGGTTAATTTAACCCAACGCGGCTACGGGCCTAACCCAGACTAGGACAAAAGAAACCCCAAAACAAAATTAAATATAAAAGGAAGCGAAGACAGAAAGACAAAAATCCTTCTATAACGGCATAGGCACCTTGCTGAAATGGACCCGCTTCCTGATTTAAAACAAAAAACAACACTGAGAAAATTTAACCCTAGAGCTAGTTTAGTTCGAGGTTAGACTCTAACCCGGGGCTAAACTCCCTTACCCTGACTTTTACATGCGGACCCTGATAAACAGAGCTCTGAATGCAATATACTGACTGTGCGAACGAGATCCAAACGGCCCCAACCTTTGTACCCAGCGAGCGACCGCGACCTGACAGCCTCGGGCTGACACCGACTGATCACTTGTCTAGATATTACGGCCTTCGGTGGTGTCGTGGTCAAGGTTTCCAATGCCGGAGGTCATGTTCTACTGAGTCCCACAAACAGGCTTTTCTCTCTCGTATCGTGTTGCACCGGCGTTCGTTCGGGACGATCAGTCTTTGCAGGTTCTTTCCGGGTACTTCGGCTTCGCTCCCCTCTGCTTTGGAACTGATGTTCAGCACACAAAATTGAAAATGAATGCAATTCTAAATTATTACCACTTCCAAAACTTTTAGAGGATTTGGTCTAGTGGTTTGGATCCTGAGCTGCCTCAGTGGTTCGAGTCCCCGGTGGGCAGGAATATGGTGGGATTTTTCCTTACCATATCGAGTCAAATCCATGTGCAGACTCGTTTACGGTGCCTGTCTCGCCTTCGTGTACACTGACACGCACGCACATACATCAAGTGTGCACGCTAAAAATCCCACGTTCATCTTTCGAAGAAGAGTAGGCTGTGGCCGGCGTCGTGGTAAACAGAAATACTGTCGCACGCACCAGAGTGAATAGCAGGGTGGAGTAGCGCTTAGTAGCGCTTAGCGGCAGCAGGCTCTCACTGCTTCGTCCTCCAGCCCTGTGGCGCCGTGAGCATTTCTGCAGAGATGGATATGTGCGCCGAGGAGAAGTCTACCATACCATACCATACCATACCATACCATAACAGAGCGATATGTGAGCCCAGACTATATGTCGGAAGACCGACCATTAAGCATTATGATTGTGTTGACGGCAGATTTTGCAGATGAGCTTGAGCAGTGTGCATGACCTGTAACTGAAGGGTCATCACCCTTGGGGCAGACTAGAATATTTATTAGCCTGCAACCCACAAGAGATCAGCAACTCGGCGAAGAGTAAAATATTTGGCGCTATCTGGATGCACGATCCATTTCTTGGTGGCAGACATATTCTCTCCATCTTCCTAATGCCCACTGCAGTGTCATTTATGGGGAACGAATTGGTTGAAATGGCTGATCGTCTGACAAGACAACGGACCACAGCGTGTATCTGGACATCAAAACCGGTTGCGTGACCCTGGAAATCGCTTCTTGAAGAAAGATTTTTAAACACAATATTGACAGTAATGAAATTAAATTTTGCAGTCTGTCTATGGCAGCGGGGATGTTATTTATGAGAATAAACAAATCTGTGTGTCTCTCTTTATATTATTGAGTACACGACTGATCAAGTTCCCTCAAACTATCATTCATCACCGCTTACTGACGGGTCCAGTGGATGTATTGTGTATTGTTTCACAGCCCTTTGTACTTCTTTGTCTGATAGAGTAAGTCAGTAAGTAAGGAAGTGACAAAAGCAAAGCACCAGAAGACCATTCAGTATTGTACAATGTTTATTTTTCATACCCCAAATTTTCCGGGATTCCAAAACCCTGCCAGATTTCAAGGTGGGTCTCAAGACAAGTCTTTTTCGCACCTTCTTTCCGAGCGACTGACGATCCAATTGTCTCGCTGGTTGTGCTGTACTGTGTGGTTGCTATTTTTGTTGTTTTAGAAATCTGTATTGTCCTCTTGTGTCAGTGTAAGCCGCGAAATGGTCTTTGTTGCTTGCGCGGTGTTAGGCCCTAGGTGGCTAGCTAACTAACCTCTTACGTGTCTTACTCTAGCTGCAGAAGTTTACATGTGTGTGAGTTTGTGTCAGGGTGTGTGTGTGTGTGTGTGTGTGTGTGTGTGTGTGTGTGTGCTTACTTGAATGTCAGCTTGTTTTTACCTCCTCTTGTAATGGCGCCTGGAGCTTCTAATGAGGGACAGGCGTCACATTTAAATGAATTTTATTATTATTATTATTCATACGGAAAACGTGCACTCCATTTCAGCAACAGCCCATTACTGTGATGAACTCTTAATTTCGGAGGTAATGGACGTGCGTTTGTATATATGTTTTGATTTAGTTCTGTTTTCCTATGCCCCCAGAGGTGGCAAATAAAACTGACTTGACTTGGAACTCACCGAGTCACTTGAACTGGGATCAAGTAATGTCGTGAGCTGTAGGTCATTTGGTAAATGGGCCGAAGTGCCATGGATCGGACAGGCACCTAGGCCCTTTTACCCTTCTATTGTTTTCCGGTGAGTCGTTAGTCACTCAGCTATCCACGTTTCTTTGGATTTTGCCGCAATACTTTGCTTTTCTTTTTACGGACCTCAGTCTATGGAAACCTAGCTGCCTTTGTGACAAATGTCAAGTGTCTTCTGGAGGTATGTTTTCTTCTCTCGCTTGACTGGATTCTGGCAAGGAGCGGATTATGGGGTCCTTGAATTTAGCGGTCTGTTATTTTACACCTACTCAGACCATCCCGACAAAACTGATGTTTATTTTGATATATCGTCTTGCCGTGAGCTTTGTTTGAAATTTGAACAGGCTGTGGGCGCGACTCCGCTACCTGGGGCAGGGTCGTAACCCGTGATGGACCCCCTCCCCCCCCCCCCCAAAAAAAAAAAGAAAAGAAAAAGAAACGACTCGAAACTCCTTAGGGGTACACAATGAAAGGGGCTGAAGACATGGGAGCAAAGAACTCACAACTTCCTCCCTCGACTCGTCTCATGCCTACCATCAAACGCTATCACGCGCGGGAATCGAACAGAAAACACGACAACATCCGTGCCTCGAGACACATTCCCGCGAGAGAACGAGATCTCACTACCTACAGATCACGTGACATATCAACTTCCGGTCGGCGGGGCAAGCGGAGGGCAGCGTTCTCCCAAACGCGCAGGCGCGGAGCGCGGATAGATTTCTTGCAACAAACTCGCGGCTCTCCCTTTCATCCGGCGAAATTTCGCACGGCAGACAAGAGCGATGTGTATTTAATCTGTATCTGGTTTATATCCCGCAGGCCAAAATAGCCTGCCTGAAGCGGGGAAGGTGTGGTTTTCTTCCCCTGCCGTGCGTCCTCTGAACACCTGCGGTTTACGGGAACGTGTCCAAAGTGCGCTCAGAATGAAGTGGGTAGGAAAACAAACTCGAGGAGCCGCCTTTGCTGATGTAGCGGCGACTTGAGGGTTTTGTTGTAGACCCATGATCAGTTAACATTTTGGAGTGAGTGAGGAGGTATTACTTGTCCAGTCCATGATATGCACCCAACGATGATACTGATAGTAGTCAATCCGAAGGTTTTGTTGTGCATGACATTAGTAATTAATTCGTCCATGACGTGACCGTACCTAACGGTACAGACAATAATGTAGTTATTCCAAGACATTGTTTTCTATGATCAATGTGACATTTGTAATGAGGAGATGCCTGCTCAGTCCATGATATGAGCCAACGATACAAATGGTATTGTGCTTATTTTGAATTTTAAAAGAAGACTGAGGATAATAATAATAGTAATGAGTATTGTATAGGCGCTTTACCCAATTTCATGGATCGGCTCAAAGCGCCGCGAACTGATCCCACTCCGCACGCTCACGTGCATCACACGCATTCTCTCACACACTGGACATAAACACATTACAATCTTTATTTTGAAATCTTTTTCTGTCACATTAATTTTTAAACCGCCGATCCATCAGTGTTGCGTTGCGTTGGGTGGGTGGGGAGGCGGGGTGTGGCCGGGGTGCAGGTGGGTCAATTTGTAATCATGACTCCATGTGCAAAGGCGCCTTTGACCCGTCTTGTCATCACGCACCCTGGCGTCCCACCTTCCTCATTAATAAATCTGTCCAGGATATTTGAAAACCGGTTCACGGCAGCCGGCGCAAGCCCACGCGGAGAGGGTTGTCAGCGATGAAAATTGGCCCGTGACAGGGTGGGTGGGTGGGTGGGTGGGTGTTTGGGGGTTTGACGTCCTTTTCCACCACATAGGGTGATATCAAAGACGGGGCAACGATGAAAAAGCCAGCCAAATATTTGGCCCCAGCCGGGATCGAACTCACGACCCGAGCATTAGAAGTCCAACGCTCTACCATTCGACCACCCCGGCTCCCCTGGCCTGTGACAGACATTGCTCAAGTGGCTCGTGGTTGGTGGCATACCGGCCGGTGAGAAAGGACACACTGACACACACACACACACACACACACACACACACACACACACACACACACCGTCACACACCGTCACACACACACACACACACACACCGTCACACACACACACACACACACACACACACACACACAAGTCAAGTCTTGAGATTGTCCACTGCTGCGTGGTTTGAACGCCTTGGACGGAGGTGACTGATAAAAACAACAGCAGCAACACTAACAACAACAACAACAACAGTTGTTTGACAGTTTTGGGGTGCAGTTTGTTGCTGCTGTTTGTTGTTCTCGTTGTTGTTTCGTTCTATGATCATTGTCCTTTATTTTTTTTTCCTAGATATTGTTTTTTTGTTTGTTTGTATGTTTGTTTCAAGTTGGGGTGGTGGTGGTCGGGGGAGGAGGGGGTGATTTTAGTGTGTGTTTTATTTGTTTGTTTTTTGCTTGTTATTGTTTTCGTTGTACATGAGAGGCATGTTCATAAACGTACTGCAACAATTATTTCTCGGTTCTTGGGTGCAGTTTGTTGTTCCAGCCATTGTGGGTTGTTGTTTTTAAGTTGTTTCTCTATAGAGAAACAACTTTATGAGACGGGGCAGATTTTGCTACGCGCAGCAGCAAGTTTCAGTGATACAAAACAAGACTGTGACGTTTCTCCACACAATACTTACTTTCACGCACACAGTGACGTAACGAAATCTGCGTCATAGACACCTTACGTGCACACTATGCTACTGCGTTCTTTTTGGCGGGAGTTGTGAGACGTGTGTGTGTCTGTGTGTGTGTGTGTGTGTGTGTGTGTGGACGGATGTAATGATGGCTATCTCCTAAACCACCTCGTTGGAGGCCTTTTTACTTTGAGATAAAATGGGAATTCACCTTCTCCAGACCTACCTTTCACGATTTTTAGCCTACTGCATTTTCAGAAGAGTTATCGCCGATTTTTAAAAATCGGTCATGTTACGAATTTTTTCGCAAAAAATGTTCAAATGGCTTCATTTTCTGAAATTAAGAAGATCATCCAATTATACTGCCTGTTTTCGTAGCACAGCTCTGTAGCTCTGACAGGTTTTGTGTAAGAAAAATATTTCCGAGGTAGGGGTGGTTTGCATATAAGGCCAAATATCTATGAAAAGTCTCCTTCAAATTACTCATCATTCCGGTATTTTTGTCACTTGTGCCAACTGCACATATGACATGAGCTACTGCACTATTATAGCTTTAGTATTAAGAATAGCAGAGCTTTTAGATAAACACATTTTTCACGTTTCTGCGAGAAGCGCCGGTCAAAAAAGTTCCAATTTTGCAATTTCGTAAGTACAATCCAAGGCACTTAAGTCCACGTTTCATCAGCTCTCTAGATCTTCCAGATTTTATGTCAAAATTAATTCAGTCACGGAAGTCACAAAAGCAACAAGAAAATCACAAGATATGAAGAAGTAGCATCTGTCAGACGAGCAGCGTGAGGCTGACGTCAAATGTTTGGTTCACAGACAAAATCTGCAAGTATCGTCACTGCTTCCGACATTTCATCAGCCCTCTCCATCTTCCAGATTTCATGTGAAAAATAATTCAGTGGGAGAAGTCACAAAGCCGACAGGGAAATCACAAGACATGAACAAGCATCCTCAGACGATCTCAGTGCTAGAGGCTGACGTCAAAAGTTTACTTCACGGAATTGACGTCATCTCTCTCTCTCTGTATGACGACCTGCCTGAGGCTGACGTCAAATGTTTATAGTTCACGGAACTGACGTCTCTCTCTCTCTCTCTCTCTCTCTCTCTGGGGAGCCAGGGTGGCCGAATGGTAGAGCGTTGGACTTTCAATGCTTGGGCCGAGAGTTCGAATCCTGGCCGCTGGGGCCAAATATTTGTGCTGGCCTTTTTCTCGTTGCCCAGTCTTTGATATCACCCTAATGTGGGGGAAAAGGACGTTAAACTCCTAAACACCCACCCACCCACCCTCTCTCTCTGCCTCTCTCTCTCTCTCTCTCTCTCTCCCTTCTTCCCCCACCCGGCCCCACCCCTAGTCACGTGGCTAATCGGTCGAGGTCGTAGAGGATCTAGTGTCATTGGTATAACTTGGAGAGGGGAGAACCGGCAACAATAACAACAAAACAGACAAAATAAAATGAAGTTTGGAGAAACAACTTTGTAGGACGGGGCCGTTCCTCCTTGTTTGTTGTTGTTTTTTTGTTTTTTGTTTTTTTTTTGGTTTTTGTTTTAGTTTTTTGTTGTTTTGTTCCGGCTGTTGTAACTTTATGTGTACCTATCGGTACTCCATTTCATATTGTACAGTTTGGTCACCTCAGAGGCCCCTGAACACGGTGCCAAGACAATTAGACAATCAGCAGTTTACGGTTGTATGGGCGTAAGAGGAAGGCTACAACCATACCACGGCACGGTACTAATCACTGTATTAGTGCGAGAGCGCCGATAGTGTAGAGGGGGCCGGGTCATCACGGCAGGGTGCACGTGAAACCCGCACGCGCTTGTCGCGTCTACTGCCCCTCAGTGCGCTCTGTCCCAGGGGAAGGGGAGGGGGGGGGGGGGGGGGGTAATTCTGACACGAGCTATCAGACCACGAGAAAGGAGGGGTGCAGTGGGTGGGAGGAGCTAGCAGATACTGGCTGGCGGGGGTGAGTTTTATTTTGTTGTTGTTGTTTGTTGTTGTTGTTGTTGTGTGGTTGTTGTTTTGGTTTCCCAGTGTTGCTGTTGGGGGTGAGGGGGGGGGGTTACATTTTGTTTTTATTGACGGCGGCGAGGGTCACTGATTAAAAAAAAAAAAGTCTGTTCTCAGAAGTTTCAGTCGGCCCTATTCAGTGGCCAGGATGCAAACCCGGGGCCGTATCCAGATCGCAGGTCCAACGTTGAATGGCCGTTTGAACCACCGAACTCCTTGCACTCAGTGAAGCAACAATATTAAGGACATAGTGTTGGTGGTGGTGGTAGTGGTAGTGGTGGTGTGTCAGCGTGTGGGCCGGAGATGGGGAGTTAAGTTGGTGGAATTATACTGTTTGTTGTTTGTTTAACGCCAATTGTTTCAGTGTTTGTTTCACGTCAATACTGTGTGACAAACTTGACTGACTCAAAGTCTACGACTGTTCAGTGTTACACTACTGCAGCGGCGGTCGGTGTGGTCGCTGTCGTCAACGCCGGAGTACGCTCAAGTTCTCAATGCTGGCCCAGTTCCAGCAACTGAATTACAGACGGACGCTGTCACTGTCCAGGTATTTAAGTGGTGTGGAGATAGATACCACGAAAACACTAACTCAGATCGATCTGAGAGGTGGGAAAATGGTAGCATTAAATTAACCCCTTCAACTTGATTGCATGCCTGTTCCGGCAGTCAGGGCCGCCCGTTGCCTACTGAAATCAGCTGCGAATCGCTGAGTTGGAACTGGTGCAAGCCAAGATCGGCCGGCTCGGCGGAACCAGCTTGTTTCATGCCATACGCAACTTCTCAGACGGTCGACACTGAGGGCAAGACGGCACATGCTCCAAACAAAGAAAGTTCTCGCGACAAGTAGCATCATAACTACCCATGCTCCCCGGTCGACACTGAAAATTACGACGCACGCGCGAGTCGGCACTAGTGCCCGCCCTCTCCTGCAAGTGAGAGCAGATTTAGCCGTCTGACATAACACAGCTGGCGTAAAGTGTGTAAGACAGGTCAGTTGTGTACAGCATAAGTTTGCAACTCGTTCAAAAGTGAACACCTTGTTCGGTGGTTAGCCAAACAGATTTTTTTTTTTTTAATGATGATAATAACACCAAAAAAGGAATAAATAAAGAGAAAATAAATAAATAAATGAACGAAAAACAAGAACTGAACCACCGGATAACGAAGCAATAAATACAATTTACTAGTAGTGTCAGTACAAATCAAGTTCTCGTTCGGCGAAAGTTCTCCGGGAATGGCGCTCAGAATAATCCGTTCGTTTACAAAAAAGTACAGAATGTTAGATTTTTCTTTCAGGTTGGATCGCTCGTGACATGTTCCCTTCGTGCCAGCACAGCGGCACCGGCACTGGATCTTTGCATCCGCTGAGTGTACAAGCGAGTCACTTTCAAGGTCTCAATGCGACTGTGTGCAAATAAAATGTCCAAACACTTTATGTCAGTATGGGGCGGACTGATATAGATTTTGTAATGTCATTATTACTCACATACATACTATCTGCAAATCAAATTTTCCTGAAACTAAAACTGACTCCGGGTAATGCACAGTAAAGTACAGTAGCTGGACAAACGCGTCTTGCACATGCGAATATACGAAGGGCTTGTACTCTTCCAGGCTCGATTTTCTCAAGCTCTACTGAGTTCCTTCCCCTAATTAGCGAACGCTCTGCCCACAAAAGTTTGCGAGACCTGCATAAAGGGATGTAAACCAATTTTGCGTAGAGTCCGGTTTGTGAAAGAGTGTCATATTTGCTTCCCTTTTACATTCGTGCCTCCCCCCCCCCCCCCACACACACCGAGAGATTATTGTTTGTCAATGCAATGTTTCAATGTGAGTCCTGATGGCGAAGATGCCGAGTGAGCGTATTTTGCAATTAAAAATAGAAACAGAACCTGTGTGGGTGAGATAATTATAAATGGAGTTTGGGGCCGGGGTGGGGTACCGATGTCATACAGTTACAGACTGTATTAAAACAGTGAAGATCTTTATCGTATACCTCAGCTGTTTGGTTGGTTGGCTGGTTGGTTGAGTGTTGGTTGTTCTTTGTTTGTTTGGTTCGTTGGTTTCAGTCTGTGTTGTTGTCGGTTTTGTTTGGTTGGTTTTTGTGTGTTTCTTTGTCTGTTTGGGCTTTTTGTTTGTTTGTTTGTTTGGTTTGGTTTGGTTTTTTGTTGTTGTTGTTGTTTGGTTGTTGTGTTTTGTTGTTGTTTTTTTGTCCCCCCCCCCCCCCAGGTTTTCTTTCCATAAAAACCCGCATATCCTTGACTTACCCAATGCCGAAGACATAACGGCAGTAGCAAGTTGTGAAAGTCTAGCCACAAGACACAAGTAATGATAATGTGCGTATTCCGATGGCAGAAGATACACAGCCGCTGCCTCACTTGATCCGTCGCACGACACCCAGTTCAGTGAGAATGTCCCAGAGGTCGAAACGGCTTTGCTCTCTGGCTGATCTCTGTATCTATATCCGTCCCGCGAGAAGCAGCAGTAGGAATATTTATCGGCTTCTTGGGATGTTTCTTCAGACAATGAGGCATTATTATGACAGTTGTGTATATACTTCTGTCCAGTAACATACCAGAAATGATCTCTCTTGCACGATGTACAAGGCATTGTCACGCACACGATCTTTTACGTATCTGGACGGCTAACCCAGCTAGTCACGCGAATGGACTATGATCTGGTAAACTGATAAACACGGGTGTTGGTACTGATGATAAATAATTACATGAGACAAATAAGTCAGTCAGGAGTTACTCATGACTTCAGGTCGGTCTCCCAACTGAGGACAACTCGACACTCGACGTTTCCTTTTTTTTTCAGTATGGCCAGAATAGGTGCAATCAGTCAGTGAATATCATATTTTGGTTTAAAGACTTACCATGAAAAAGGAAAAGAATCGAGTGGGCCACTTTTGATAAGGATGTTCGGTTATGTAACGTAAAAATCTTCTTCGGTTGTGGTCAATATTTCAATCTGCAGTAAAGACGTACATGAACTATCATACATCGTATATTTAGGTAGGGGGCATGGGGGGGGGGGGGGGGCAGTTTGATGTGTCACTGATTTTGTGAAGACGGAAACACGTCCATCCACAGAGACTTTCCGCACTTTTGAAACCTTATAGTTTGTTGTTATTTTTGCTGGACTTTTCCAACCTTTTTAAAAAATCCTTTTTTGTTGATAGTGGCGTATATACATCCACAGAAAGTGTTTGACACTCCCGCACTCTGAAACACGAATATTCGAGAGGTAGTGGCGTAAATTGCATATGCATCTGCACATACCATAACTGAACCAAGAACTGAACTTGAAATAAGCGTCTGCCGGTTCGATCCTCACTGGGCCGCTGTACACGGCTGTGGATACCGGCGCTTCAGCAACTACTGAAACTCACTGACTTATTCATCGTTCGTCAAGTCGAGACCGGTCAGTTCTCACTTCCCAAGCATCCCGAGCAAACCTGCTAAACCCATCAAACACAAGCTATTTGCATGTTCTGCGCACGTTCTGTAGCCATCTCCATACTGAGGTGCCGCCGTCGGCACTGCGGAGCACCATCATTAGCAAGTCACTTCAGTCACAGCGAGTGCCCATGAGAACATCAAACAAGAATCCTTCAGTGACTGAGACAGAGGCGGGTGGGGGAGAATAAAAATGAAAGGTAAGTGTCTGTGAAGTGTATGTATATTTTTCTTCTTTTTATGCAGTTTTCAAGTTCAGCAGGGATGGGTTGTATCAGTTGCAGCGTATCTGCTACAGAGACTGAGGCGATGTGGGGGTGGGGGTTTCCGGGGTGGCGGGACTGAAAATGTTTGATCTCTACAAGAGTACAAAACCGCCCCCCCCCCCTCCCCGGCATCACACACACTGACACACACACACACACACACACACACACACACACACACACACACACACACACACACACACACACACACCGGGCACTCCGACTTCCACCCAATCCAAACCCGGCCCTGGTTGGGGAAAAAAAAAGAAAACTCATCGGTGCCAAGAAGCATGAAGAATTTTTACTACCTGACTCAATCACATGCACAGAGCTATAAATAGATCTCTTGTTCTGTAGTCACGAGTCACACTTCTCTGACGTCAAAAGACACAGTCACAATTCCAATCTTGAGAGGGGCGAACCTTTGCGAAAGTAAAAGGCGGCTAGACTAGACGACTGACTACTGGCGGATTAATGATTGTAACCCGTGACCGGTAGTTCCCAGCTTCCCGTGTGTAAGTGTGTGCATAGTGACTAAACGCCTTTCCGTCTGTTTGTACTCTCAGTCACTCATTCACACATGAGTAGCGTCTGCCGATCGGTTCTCAGTGCTAATTTGCCTTGTCATAACCTGAATACACAGCCTGAATGCACGCAACGCGTTTAAAGAGTAGCGGGCCTAGCCAGGGCGGGATTGTTTCTCTCTCTCTGTGTCGGTGTCTCAGTGTGTGTGTGTGTGTGTGTGTGTGTGTGTGTGTGTGTGTGTGTGTGTGTGTGTGTGTGTGTGTGTGTGTGTGTGTGTGTGTCTCTCTCTCTCTCTCTCTCTCTCTCTCTCTCTCTGTGCGACTGTTTCTTGCTATTTTCACGTTATATCCGTGTAACGTGTGCGTTAAATACCTTTTTAGGGGAGCCGGGATAGCCGAATGGTAGAGAGTTGGACTTTCAATGTTTGCGTCGTGAGTTCGAATCCCGGCTACAGTCAAATATTTGTAGTGCTGGCCTTTTTTTCGTTGACCCGTCTTTGATAACTCGCTAACAGCGAGCCACCCACCCTTATACCTTTTATATCATGCTAGTTTTACCTCTTACTGTTACTGATATGTTAAGGTAGATGTCACAATTCAGTCAGAATTAGAAACGGCAATGGCTAAATGGCTAATCAGTTGGAATTGACTGTCACCTTAACTACAACTACTGCTGACAGAAAAAAGTTTCATCAGTTGACTCTCTCTCTCACACACACACACACACACACACACACACAAACTTGAACACACACACACACACACACACACACACACACACACACAAACTTGAACACACACACAGACACACACGCACGCACGCACGCGCGCACACACACACACGCACACACACACACACACACACACACACACACACACACACACACACACACACACACATACCGAACTGACTTACGCTCTAACACATCAACGTCAGTTTCTAGTTTTTGCATCAGTGCGATATTTTCTATTCACATAGTGGTTAATTTTGTAGATTAGCAACTGATTTTCTGGGTGTGGTCAGTGAAGTGATTGGAAAACCATTGATTACTAAACACTTCCACGCCAAATTTGGATACTGATTTTGACGTACACTGAATCAATCGAATCTCTGCATCTCAATGGCTCGCATTTATATGGTGTGAATCATAACTCAAGATTTTTTCCGTCCCAGTGTAACACGCCTATACGCCCCCCCCCCCCCCCCCCTTCTCGAGAATGATCCTGTCCGAACGTTTTCTTTCATATAATTTCCACACAATACTTACGTTGTGTGTGGGTATCTGTTTTTCCTTTCTTTTTTTTCCCCCCCCCCCCCAAGTTTTGATGACCCACACTACAGCCGGAATATTTTCAGTTCTCGAGGATTGTAAAACGCAATATCAGTTTCCAACCCTCTTTCCGTGTCACGTAGGCCGGGTGCTACCTGTCAATGGTAAATGTCACAAGTACGTTTGCATCCGCTTGCACCGGCATGGAACAAGTTGAAATTTACGTATACCGTCTGACGGCCGTAGGCGCTTTCAGCGAGTCTAGTAGTGTAGCATAGACTAGGAACGCTGAAGAGGTTATATTCGTAAGGTTTGGCGATATTTTTACGTCGCGTATCATATCGCGAGCCATGTGTGTGACACGCTACGCAGGTTTCAAAATCTCGTATAAGTCGAGACTTCTGAACGATTGGTGCAGTTTGACTTAAAATAAAAATAAAAAAAGCAGAAGCTGCCGAACAAAGTCCAGCCACGCCCGGGCGGGGACCTGCGGCCGTGACTGAAATTCTCGGTTCTTCGCCCTCTATAAAATGAAAACTATCGACCTTGTTCAGTTGTTTGTTTGAAATTGCTGATGTCGCAAATTAATCATTGAAGACTACGACTTATGTCACGTGACTTGTCTGCCAAGATTTCGAAATCCGCACTGATAGGACGTTTCTTGAAACGTGCATACCATAGTATGCAGAGTAACATGATCAACAGAACTATTCAACAATCACCGTTTCCGCAGTTGTAACACTCAAGTTCTCAATAGTAATAAATAACTACTACTACTACTACTACTACTGCTACTACTAGTAGTAGTAGTAGTAGTAGTAACTTTGTATTGTCTAGGCGCTTTACCCAATTTCTTGAATTGACTCAACTGAAGCGCCGAGAACTGAACCCACGCACGCACGCACGCACGCTCACGTGAATCACGCGCATTCTCTCATACACCGAGAATGAACTCATCACATTCACGTGGTGCGAAGGACCAGCTCAGCAATTCAAAGTTTCGGAATTTAGAATTGCATTTATTTCAAAATTTTGGGGGCTGAACATTTCGAAAACAGAGGCTGGGGAGGAAGCCGGAGTACCCGGAGAGAACACGCGACGATCGGCCCGAATGAAGGGTGCCACACACGAGAAAGAAGGATTCTTTGCACCGAGTGGGATTCGAACCTGATCTCCCTCGTTGGTGGCAAAGTCTTAACTAGACCACCGACCGCCCCTTCCGGCGGCTTGCCTCAAACGAGAATGTGCACCAGACTGAAGATGCCCATTATCAGTCGGTGCAATCATAACACAGATAACTATATTGCGTGAGATGTTCCGCTGAACGCAGGCTTCACTTGGTCTGGATCTGCTCCAAAATGCCGACACTGAGAGGTGATTGTTCTACTCATTTTTTACGACGCAGAAGGAACAGCAAGAAACGAGGATGGATGGTGCAAAAACCTTTATATTTATGAAACAGCGTGCATGAACCGATAGCTGAATACTGTCTAGTATGTGTTAGACACGCCACAAGACAAGTGCAGCCAGACACTGAAAGAGAGAGAGAGAGAGAGAGAGAGAGAGAGAGAGAGAGAGCTTGTCGTGATCAGACCATCCGAACGGTATCGCCAGAGCAGATTATAAAGTATAGGTAAGCGAGAAACTTTTTTTTTTTTTTTTTTTGGTTCCTTTCGTTTTGTTCATACTATTTTGACATGATTGTCTCTATTCACACAAAGTTTTCCTCTTCGTTTTACTGTTTGTTTGTTTTCAGTGTGTGTGTGTGTGTGTGTGTGTGTGTGTGTGTGTGTGTGTGTGTGTGTGTGTGTGTGTGTGTGTGTGTGTGTGTGTGTGTGTGTGTGTGTGTGTATGTGTGTGTGTGTGTGTGTGTGTGTGTGTGTGTGTGTGTGTGTGTGTGTGTGTGTGTTTCAGTTTTTTGAAATCACGGTTCAAATCCGCTGTGAGTATAAACCGTAACTTCTTTTACCGTTTGTCTTCGTCAACTGTTTTTGTGTTTGTTTGTTTTTTGCCGCGAACATTTATAATTGATTTCTCAATGCGACTGAATTGCCACCCTACAAACTCTATACCCGGATCTCAGTCCCTATTAATTTATTTATTTTGTTGTTGTTGTTGTTGTTTTAATTTTTCCTGTTCAGTTTTTGCCAGGGCTGTGTGTGTGTGTGTGTGTGTGTGTGTGTGTGTGTGTGTGTGTGTGTGTGTGTGTGTGTGTGTGTGTGTGTGTGTGTGTGGTGTTGTTGTTGTTGTTGTTGTTGTTGTTGTTGTTGTTGTTGTTGTTGTTGTTGTTGTTGTTGTTGTTGTTGTTGTTTGTTTGTTTGTTTGTTTGTATTTTACAAGTATGGACTCTTCCAAACGACCAAGAAGCCACCCCGACCCCTCCCCAACTCCCCCCCCCCCCCTCGAGTCTTCCAGGTCACTTTGCTCTCTCTCTTCAGTCCAGGTATGAGAGGGAACAGTTGTGCTATGTTATGCAGGCGCATGCTTTTTCTCCACCTGTGAATTTGAACGAACCACCCAGTGATTCACTCTTTCGCGTCAATATCCACACTGGGTTTCGCTGACTGATTTTGGATTTCACGCATGGCTGACCTCACTCCACACGTCATTCAATTACGGAGAGTCAAAGGTGACTTTGAAACGTGGTAATTGAAATTCGACCTGAACATGAGGACGAAATGAATAAAGTGTGACGCATCTATGTAACACTTCATTTGACTGATTTAGATTCTAACCAGGTTGCGACCTACATAGTACATATGCAAGTTGTTGTCGTTTCATTCTTTCTTCTTGTGCGAGAATTACTGATGTGATTCGTGACGAAGGAAACTAGCTTTGCTCTCTCTCTCTCTCTCTCTCTCTCTCTCTCTCTCTCTCTCTCTCTCTCTCACTCACACACACACACACACACACACACACACACACACACACACACACACACACACACACACACACACACACACACACACACACCCGGTAATGAAATGGTAAAGAAGAAAAGAGAGTGAGCGAGAGAGAGAGAGAGAGAGAATCTGCTCCAGCCACTCTCTCCGTTGTCTGGAATTTTTAAGGATCGATGCTACACTCACTCACTCACGCAGTGACACACCCCTTTTGGCGGGCCTGACCGTGTCAATCTCTGACTGATTTAAACCGATCGCACGCACTCACGTGAGCCCACCCCTTGTCTGTTCTCCTCTGCTCTGCTCTGACTCTAAGGCTTTCCTCCTGAAGCTATTTCCAGAGCCGTGATAGAATAGACATCACGTGACGTAAGCTGTGCACAACTTTTGGCAAGGTGCCCCCTTTGAAGTGTACACTGAACCAGCCTGTTTTAAACGACCTGAAATGGTGCTTGCTTTTTAGCCGCGTTTACTTCGTTAGGCTACCCTCATACACTTGCACCAGCAGCGATTCCGAGTCAGTCTGCACCGGTTTCAGTGACAGTTGCCGCTTCCGCAAAATTTGTCTGCTGTAGAAGAGAAAGTACAAAAGCCACGTTACACGGACTGAATGCGAGTCAGTGAAGTCTCAGTACTAAGCCTGCCTGTTCCAACGACTTGAAATAGTGCTTCAGTGCTTCGAGTTCAGCCTTGTTTACCGCAGTCTCTTCATCCACTCGCCATCAGTGACAGTTTTTGGCGGCAACTTGAAACTCTGCTCTACAAGAGAAACAACAATGCATTGACACAGAAACCTATATAACATCAATGTGAGACTCCGCCGCCGCCACTCAGTGCTGTCCTCGACAAAAACGACTGAAAGTCTTCTAAAATTAATGTTTCCTTTGTCAAGGCGTAGATGGCAGACTTGAAGTTCTGAAGATACACTTGTCCAGGCCATGACGTTTCTGGGCAAAACAAAACAGTTTCCAACAGTCAGTAATTCTTGATCAGCTCCGGCCACTAACAGGTAAACTACCCTAGTTTCTTTCTTCAGTCTCATCGCGGGCAGTGCTGGATTATCTGTTAAGACGCACAGGTGTGTTGATGGGTGGTGTCGAATGAATCAACCCACATCTGCCATGGCGATTTCCGTGATTAAGTCTTTGGGCAGGAAACCCTGACTTAATCGGCACACTCAGTCAATTATTGCAAGGAGCAGCCCGTGTCAGTGTGTCGGCGGTGGCAGTCAGTGAAATCGCTCCGTCTCAACTTGGGAACTGAAACTGGTTTTCGTTCAGGGGGTGAGCAGTCTTCAAAGGTATGTTTACTTGTCTGGTTGTGTCGGTAGCCTTGCATTTCTTTGTGCTTGACATTGCGTATGTAAAGTTTGGAAGCGTGACTGACTGATTAGAAACTCTTTTCGTTCACTGAAGGATTGAGACGGAGTGAAGGTAAGGCAGTGTGCACCGGTCGGGGTGCGTGCGTGCGTGCGTGCGTGTGTGTGTGTGTGTGTGTGTGTGTGTGTGTGTGTGTGTGTGTGTGTGTGTGTGTGTGTGTGAGAGAGAGAGAGAGAGAGACCTACCGTCCTTTGGGAAAAGCTAGTAGGGTTTAACAATTATGTGGCTTTTATTTCAGATGATGGTAGAAGTCTCTTTCTTTTTAATCCTTATAATTATTAGTAGGTATGATTAATGAAACGAAAGAAGATCGAGTCTTGACCACAATCGTTTCAGTGTAATCAACAGAATCCTCACCTCCACCTCACCTAAATCCGGGTACAGGCGTTTCTGCGCTGCATGAATACACACTTCAACTCCAGCTGACCAGTCACAACCCGTTCTAACTACCGTGCCATGCTCTTTCACAAGTGAATTAAGCTGCAGCGTATCTGGTTATGGGAAGGGGAGAAGATCTACATAATAATGTTATGTGCTTTGTGAACTGAGCTAGGTGCAAAGCTGTCTGGCTAATGTAGCGTAAACATCTGAAGCAACTTAAACACGCTGCGTTAGGCGACGTACAAGTGCATAACCCAGCTCTTCACGCAACGCTGCAACGGTAGTGTATTGCTGCTGTAGGGGGGGAGGGAGGGGGGGGGCGTGAGTGGTAGACTGAGGGGGGGGGGGGGGGGGGGAGGGGGACTGTGTTGAACAACTTTATGAGGGAGTCCATGAAACCGTATTATAGCCCATGCATGTACGTGTTTGGTCGTCGAAGCCTGACAGCCGGCCATGCGCCAGTGCAACTAACAGGACAGATCAGTTCCTTAAATCGCTTACATTTTGCTTCATTGTGAATGCGGTGAATGTTTTATCTATCTATCTATCTATCTATCTATCTATCTGTCTGTCTATCTGTCTATCTGTCTATCTATCTATCTATCTATCTATCTATCTATATGTCTGTCTGTCTGTCTGTCTGTCTATCTATCTATCTATCTATCTATCTATCTATCTATCTATCTATCTATCTATCTATCTATCTGTCTGTCTGTCTGTCTGTCTGTCTGTCTGTCTGTCTGTCTGTCTGTCTGTCTATCTATCTATCTATCTATCTATCTATCTCAAAATGTATTTCTCAGCGAAGGGAGTGTTTGTGCCTGTCCGCATTTCACGTCACTCGACAGTCAAATTTATCTATTCATTAATTTATATTCATTTAAATAATTACTTATTTCAACACGCAACCAAGCAGTTGCGAACCGGCCAGCAATTCTCCGTTACCAGAGACTTTTGCTTCACTTTCGCATCGTGTAATTCCTTACGGTGTATGCAACCTGTAGCGGAGACTGAATGGTCGTACGTCGCCGCGCAGTAAAACGTGCGTTTTGAAAACCGGTGACCTTGAACGTCACTATACCGAGTGCAGGTACAGCGTTTGTGATTTTAAAGCCCCATTCGTTCCACATTCGTATATATCACAAGTTTTCAGTTATCAGTAGTTTGGGAGCAGTTGTGCTGGTCAATGATAGCGACTGTGCGCTCGAAAGTGATAATCTATCTGAATGATGAGTAGTGCGATTAATGCGATACACTGAAGTTTGCTGGCCGTGCGAACGACAACTTCAGCGGCACGAAGCTCTCCTAGTCAGTCAGCCGCGTGACAAGACTGTGGCAGACGCTGTGTGTTTCGGCTGATGTTTGCCCCGTCCCAGCTTGTGTCAGGCTTTAACTATGCATGAGTCTGAGTAGTATAATGGTAGAGTTTCAAGTTTTGTTGCACTTGGAAGGGGAATGGGATGGGGGGGGGGGGTGATTTGAAGACACCACACACCAAGACAGCTTTTAACGAGATTTGGGAGCCTTAAAATGTCAGGGGAGGGGGGGGGGGAGTTTAACGTCCTTTTCCACCACGAATGGGATATATCAAAGACGGGGCAACGAGAAAAAGGTCAGCACAAATATGTGGCCCTAGCCGGGATTTGAACTCACGACCCGAGCACTATGAGTCCAACGCTCTTCCATTCGGCTATCCCGGCTCCCCCCTAAAAATGTCAGAGATGTGGCTTTAAACTCCGGTTATAAACCAGGACAGCACATAACGATACAGGCTGCTTGAGCCAGGGTGAATCTGTGCCTGCCGACTGCAAAAAAAAGTTAATCCCCGTGCTCATGCATCATGCTTGACACAACTTCGCAGTCCCAGCTAGCGCCGGCAGCCGGCCCAGTCCTCGACTAATCCCAGTGCAGGATTGGGAGTCAACTGGCGACGGTTAATACTCCAACAAAGGTGTGACCCTGCACAGTACACAGGTGAGCGGAACCGTGTGAACACGGGCGTAAATGAAGATGGCGGGGAAGTTTTTCTGCTGCTGCTCACGAAAGCTGCGATATCTCTGTCTTCGCTTGATAAGTTTAGAAGATGATTCCTCTAGGGTATAAGCCGTATCAATGAGTATATTGCGATATGAGTATGCACAAGTCGCGAGTACATTGTAGTAATATGTCCGTGAAAGTCATTTTCTGGATGATAAATGGTCGGCCCCTTTCTTCCAAATACAATTAGTGGGGTTGTTGTTGTTGTTGTTGTTGTTGTTGTTGTTTTGTTTTCGATGGTGATCATTATTGATAATGGAAACACTCGGTGGTCTAGTGGTTAAGACTTTGAGAGATGCGAGAGGTCAGGTTCGACTCCCACTCGGGGCGGAGAAGTTTTCTTTCTCGTATGTGCCCCCCTCCCGCCCCCTCCGCTTTGGAAATGTTCAGCCCACAAATATAAAAAATAAATGCAATTCTAAAATTCCGAAACTTAAATTGCTGAGCTGGCCCTTCGCACCAAATGATTGTAATGTGTTCAGGTCCAGCGTGTGAGAGAATGCGTGTGATTCACTTGAGCATGAGTGTTGGGTTTACTGAGCTGGCGGCCCTTTGAGCCAAATATTCAGGATAGAGCGCCAATACTAATGCGAGTAGTAGTAGTAGTAGTAGTAGTAGTAGTAGTAGTAGTAGTAGTAGTAGTTACTGGATTTCAGCCACGGTTGCCTGTATGAAAAAAAAAAGACTGAATACCAACCAGAAAACGACTTGAAACTCTACTGCAAAGTAATGACATGTGCAAACTCATTTTTCAGGCACTAATGTACCTTTACCTGAGGCCGATGTCAGGCGGGAATGTTTTTTTAGTCCGAACAAACAGCGAACATGGTGTTTTTTCCGTGTTTCACGTGCGACAGGCGGCTACAACATACTACTTTTGCCCTAATTTTCCAGGAGCGTGTTATGAGTTGCTCTTCATGTTTGTTGGAACAAAAACGTTTCCCCGTGTGTCACGAGCCTCACAGCAATCGTCGTTGAAACGTTTGAATGGTGGTAGCACTTGAAGTACTCCCGGCCATCTTGACTGACCCCCGTCAGGGGTGAGCGGGGTGAAATCACCTGTGTCCCATTGTGCCGTACCCTCACTGCCGTCTCACTGTATGCACACCGTTTTCAGGGTGAGTTCCACATGATACGGAGTTTGTGTTGGGTGTATTGGACTCTCTGGCGCCGTGTCTGTGTTTGTGGGATCGCTGTCACTTCCGAATACTCTTTTTTGGTGTGGAAATCACTTTTAAACTCTTCAACACTGTGCCGTTGAGAAGTAGACCTCGATATCCAATGGTGAGTCGGTGTAACTGATCAGAGAGAGAGAGAGAGTGTGTGTGTGTGTGTGTGTGTGTGTGTGTGTGTGTGTGTGTGTGTGTGTGTGTGGTGTTTTGTTGTTGTTGTTGTTGTCATTGTTGTTAATTGTTTGTATCTTTTCGTGTGTCGGTGCTTTTTTTTTTTTTAGTTGGGGAGGCAGACACCGAAGTACTGAAGTCTTTCATGGACGGCCTACAAACATGGATCGCTTCACAATCATAGTCTAACAGTTGTCTGTTTTGTCAGTAGAATTCTATGGATGTTTCCATGCTATTTTAAACTGTATAACATACCATGTGGTAGCTGTCTCTTTCATTCACAACTTTCTGGCTCATGCAAAACAGAGCTTGCACGCAAAATAACAGTGGCGATATTTGGTTTATTAATTATAAGGGTCACTCTCGTTCATCCCCAGGAAAGAAGTGTCCTCTAGAATTACACGTTAAAATAAGAAATTTCTCATGCGGAAGACTGGTAGATCAGTTTCAAAATCACCCGTGCTTCAACCCTATCACACTACTGACTTGTGCCGTAAGGACAGTAAAACACCTCCGCAGTCTGCACCCACTCACCACTTGTAGTAGTGCCTTCGCGTATGACGAGTCAGGTGACGGAGCCGAGTCACACTACGGACCGTGTGTGTCACCACGCTTTGATGACCCCACTGTCCTGTGATCGGCTATTTCAGCACAGTTGCTGTAAAACGCTTCCTGTATTTATATCTTGAGGTTATGGTGGTGGGAAGGGAAAGGGACTAGGGCGCTGCTACTGTTCGTCCGCACTACAGCGGTACAGTCACACTTGTAGACGTGTAGTTAGTGCCAGAACAGCTTTCGGGTGCTGGCTCATCCAGACTGAAGGTAAGTGAACTGAAGTTGTTTTCATACTGGCGATGTATCACATACGCAAAGCCGCCAAATCCGGCCTTAGAGTCGCCCTCCGTGGTTTGAATTCAGGGTAGATATGACACGTGAAGTCAGTGCAGCTCGTCAGTACATTATTCCGACCGATACTAAGCTTGAACTGTTACTGTTTGTCACGCGCAAAGTCAAATCCTAAAAATTATCCTCCATGTCATAATTTCGGGGTTTGTGGCGGCTGATACGTAAAGTGAAGTGCGGTTGCTTGCTATTCCCACTGAGACTTCCACAGCAGCTTGAAATATAACAATTTCAACGTTCGAGGATGGTCCTAAAAAGTTGTCATATCTGCGATATATTACGCGGAAAGCCCAGTCCTTAGAACTGATCGTCCTCCACATTATTTGTGACGGGTGACACGTAAAGTGAAGTGCGCTTGCTTAACAATCTGACTGAGACTCTCACTGAGGTTTGAAATATAACAATTTAAATGTTCGAGGATGTAATATCTGCGATATATTACGCGGACAGCCCAGTCCTTAGAATCGTCCTCCACATTATATATTACGGCTGACACGTAAAGTGAGGTGCACTTGCTTAACATTCTGACTGAGACTCTCACTGAGGTATGAAATATAACAATTTAAATGTTCGAGGATGGGCCCAAATTTGTGATATCTGCGATATATCAAGTTACGCGGAAAGCCCATTCCTTATAATCGTCCACATTTTATTTATTTTCGGGGCTTGAAACGGATGCCGGTACGTTACATGAAGTCAGTACAGTTGCTTGCTGTTCCGACTGAGCGTTGATAATTATGTAAAAATAATAATAATAATAATAATACATAGTTTGTATAGAGCGCTGCTCTCCAGATGCAAAGGACTCGCTGCGCTTAAGGCACACACACACACACACACACACCGCCCGCACACACACACACACACACACACACACACACACACACACACACACACACACACACACACACACACACACACACACACACACACACTATTTTCACACACTCTAACATCCAATTTGGCAGATGCAGCGACATCAGGCGACTAAACGTACACATAAGCAGACTCAGCAGTAACAACTTTGAACGTGGAGACCGACCCTAACTTGTTTCCTATTGTTTTGATCTGTACTGGTCTGCTTATAAGTCCGTCCGCAAACCGCCCCTCCGTCAATGTATACTCCGCAAAGCGACCTACGTGCGCGGTTTAGGAACGTCTGTAAAGGCCGACATTCTACAAGTATACTGTGCCATTTTCATACAAATCGTCAGCCCATATACTGTACATGTTTTTCCTTTCCTTCCCTTTCCCTTCCCATAGGATCTCTTGTCAAAAGAGACGCGTGCTTTCCTAGGACAATTTTTCCCTTTACTCCCCGGTGGTCTTGTGAGCGTCCATTTAGTTACTGAGTCATTGTTTTTCCCACGTTACTTACTCGCGCGTAGAGTTAACAGCGAATAAATTCAATTAAAGAGCGTCATAGGGTAGCTTAGAGGTCAGCTTGCCTTTCTGGTCTGTTTTGTAATTTTCATTACCTGTCAAATTGTTCACGGTCGTGTGCTTTCTGCTGGTAGACTGCGATTAAATTACTCACCCGCACCAAGAAATCCACCTGGATTGTGAGACAGTACCAGTATTTTATTGAGGTCTTTCAGCAAGTTTTTGTATTTGGTTGGGGTTTTATTTTTCCTCCCAGCTGTGCGTCTGTGTAAGTTATGAGCCTAGCCAGTGGAAACTATGGGGAGACAATGCGAATTTTCCTGGATTTTTTTTATTATTTTTTTAAAGACTTGTTCTCATTTCGTCGTGGTTCACCAACGTGGTATGTGCTGAGGGTTAGTGAGAGCGTTTCTTTCAATCTTGCGCGCCAAAACTGTATGTCGAGAGCCTAGTCACTTTTCTCGTGTCTAAAATATGATATACGGCTGAGTCTACTGAAGTATACTCAAATACTCGTACAAAGTGGCTCTAAAGGTACAGTTTATGACAAGTGTGTTTGAGGAAGGGCGTTTCACTCACTCAGGATGACAGTTAAGGCTGATTTGGCGCTTGAGGGTTTAGGTGATATCAAAGACAGACGAGGGAACACCCACAACAAATGTTTTAGCACGCGACCGGGAATCGAACTCACGACCCGAGCCGGCACTGGCTGGCTGGCTGGTTCGTTGAATTTAATTCACGTCCCATCAGTGATCAGAGGTGGGCTTGTTATAGGGGGACTGAAGGGGCGGCTTCCCTAATTGACCAGTCCAGCTGGACACTATTCTGTCCGGCCGGGCCAGTCAGACTGCCAGGCCGACCACGTCTGATGTATACCGTGCTTGACTGTGATGGACAAGTTGCAAAAACAGATCCAGTTCACACAGCCAGAGGAAACGGGCGACGCTTTTGCAGTAAGCACAATTTATTGTGAAGTTACTCCCGCCTAGCAGGGTAGGAGTCGAACTCAAACCGCTTCACACAAAATGCGAGAGTCAGTGGACCAACCCACTTGGACCACGCGCACTGGCAGTCCTACCATTTGGCTATACATGTCTACAGACACCCTTGACAGTTATAGCTCGTAGACAGAGGAGAAGGGGCTTAACAATCCTTGTATAATTATTCCGGTACATCAGCGGTAAATCCTACTCTCCCTCCTCCCCCGCCGCCCGCCACACACGATCCACTCATGGCATAAAAAAAAAAAAAAATCCTTTACTCTTATCATTCTTGGCAGCGAAACAAAGCTAACTGCAGCGTTACGGAGTTGAGTATTTTTTAACATTACCCGCTTACCAGATAGGTTGTCAGCCGAGGTTAAAAAAACACGGGCTCATTTTTGGCAGACATCAAGAGGGTTCCGGTGGAAAGGCTTGGAACCGGCTGATTATCAAGTCTGCGAGGAGAGCATTCAGGGATTCTTGTCGGAATTTCTGAAGCGGGCTGACGTCTGAGAGTGGGGATTCCCGGGTTTGAAAGGTGCGCTGGGACCAAGGGACGGATACCTTTAGCAGACCACCTGTAGTGTCAGAGACACTGAACCCCGACTGACTTGCACCATCCCAGACACATTTTGGCGATGTAGTAGAAAGCTTGCGATCACTGAGATAAAAATGGTGTGAAGGTTATCTGGTCTTTCTTTAGACTGGGGGAAGGGGTGTGACTGAATGTGTGTGTGTGTGTGTGTGTGTGTGTGTGTGTGTGTGTGTGTGTGTGTGTGTGTGTGTGTGGAAGGGATGGGGGGGGGGAGGGGACGAAGTGGGGTAGCCAGTAACTTGAACGCTGTCAGCGGCGCGCTCCCAAATACCTTTTTTTAAATGCCATCAGATGAAGTGTGAAGGTTAGCAGGACATACGGGGGGAAAACCAGAGCGTACGGAGTCTCGAGAATACGATCCAGTTTGTATGACGCAGTGTGTTACGTTTTGCCTACATTACACTTGTAATTCATTTTGGACTGACAGTGCAGCGGGTGCCGCTGAAAATCCGTTTTGCATGACGCAGGGTGCCTGGCTCAGCATTTCGCATCACGCAGTGTGCAACGTTGTGTCTATATTATTCTTCTAGTTCACTTTGGACTGATGCCGTTAAAATCCGTTTCGCATGACGGGGGGAGCCGGGGTGGTCGAATGGTATAGCGTTGGACTTCTAATGCTCGGGTCCGGTGAGTTCGATCCCGGCTGGGGCCAAATATTTGTGCTGGCTTTTTCATCGTTGCCCCGTCTTTGATATCACCCTATGTGGTGGAAAAGGACGTTAAACCCCCAAACACCCACCCACCCGTTTCGCATGACGCAATGTGCCTGAACAGCTACTGCTCTTCAGTTTTGCATGACGCAGTGCGTGCGTCCATAATCCAGACTGCGTCAGTGATGCGTCGTACGTGTGCGTGTCCAGTTTGCACGACACAGCGGTTACGGGGCCGATGACGAAGTGAAGCACTGAGTGTATGCGGTTGTCCAGCCTTGACGCAACGTTTGCGATGTTTAAACTGATCCAGTGTTGACGCAGTTGGATTTTGGCCGGGACACTCCGCGAACAGAGTCAGCGAGTACGTTTTTTGCTGAGAGATAATTATGTTTTGTGTAGCTCTGCGTGCCTCACAGCACTGAAAAAGTGTAACTTTTTTTTTTTTTTTTTTTGGGGTGTGTGTGTGTGTGTGTGTGTGTGTGTGTGTGTGTGTGTGTGTGTTTCACAATGTGTGTGAATAGGAAACCCGTGCTTTATCACAAAATCACGATGACGCAATCAGACAAGTGTTAACCTGAGCAGAAATCCGGGCTCTGCGAGTGCGGAATTCCACGGAATCGCGGTTAATGCTATGGCTGCGAGGGTGTCTGTTCTACGACGGTCTTTCTGTCCTGATCCCAGCACATTATAATTGTTGCAAAATACCTAGGTTTGGTCGTAGTTGTGCAAAAGAGCTTAAAAATAAATACCCACAAATACCCACTACCAGCTTATATCTAATACCTAGGGAAGCGGGTCAGCAGTCGAGAGTCAGAGCATTGGACTTTCCGTGCTCGGGCCGTGAGTTCGAATCCCGGCTGGGGCCAGATATTTGCGCTGACCTATTTCTCGCTGCTGTGTGTTTGATATTCTTTGATATCACCCATATGTGATGGGAAAACCCGTTAAACTCTCAAACGCCCACATACCCACCCCTATCTAATACTTCTGCAAGTACCCAGTACTACTACTACTTCTGCTTCTGGTTCTTCTACTTTTGCTACTACTACTACTACTACTACTTCTTCTTTTTCTACTTCTACTTGTGCTACTTCTACTGCTACTACTACCACTACTACTGCTGCTGCTGCTGCTTCTAGTCAGTACTACTACAAATACTACTACTACTACTTCTTCTACCTCTACTTGTGCTACTTCTACTGCTGCTACTACTACCACTACTGCTGCTGCTGCTGCTGCTACTAGTCAGTACTACTACTACTACTACTTCTTCTACCTCTACTTGTGCTACTTCTACTGCTGCTACTACTACTACCACTACTGCTGCTGCTGCTGCTGCTACTAGTCAGTACTACTACAAATACTACTGCTACTATTTCTTCTACCTCTACTTGTGCTGCTTCTACTGCTGCTACTACTACTACCACTACTACTGCTGCTGCTGCTGCTTCTAGTCACTACTACTACTACTACTACTACTTCTACCTCTACTTGTGCTACTTCTACTGCTGCTACTACTACTACCACTACTGCTGCTGCTGCTGCTGCTACTAGTCAGTACTACTACTACTGCTGCTACTTTTTCTTCTACGTCTACTTGTGCTGCTTCTACTGCTGCTACTACTACTACCACTACTGCTGCTACTTTTTCTTCTACATCTACTTGTGCTGCTTCTACTGCTGCTACTACTACTACCACTACTACTGCTGCTGCTTCTAGTCACTACTACTACTACTACTACTTCTTCTACCTCTACTTGTGCTACTTCTACTGCTGCTACTACTACCACTACTGCTGCTGCTGCTGCTGCTACTAGTCAGTACTACTACTACTGCTGCTACTTTTTCTTCTACGTCTACTTGTGCTGCTTCTACTGCTGCTACTACTACTACCACTACTGCTGCTGCTGCTGCTGCTACTAGTCAGTACTACTACTACTGCTGCTACTTTTTCTTCTACATCTACTTGTGCTGCTTCTACTGCTGCTACTACTACTACCACTACTGCTGCTGCTGCTGCTGCTTCTAGTCAGTACTACTACTACTACTACTACTACTTCTACCTCTACTTGTGCTGCTTCTACTGCTGCTACTACTACTACCACTACTGCTGCTGCTGCTGCTGCTACTAGTCAGTACTACTACTACTGCTGCTACTTTTTCTTCTACGTCTACTTGTGCTGCTTCTACTGCTGCTACTACTACTACCACTACTACTGCTGCTGCTTCTAGTCACTACTACTACTACTACTACTTCTTCTACCTCTACTTGTGCTGCTTCTACTGCTGCTACTACTACTACCACTACTACTGCTGCTGCTTCTAGTCAGTACTACTACTACTGCTGCTACTTTTTCTTCTACGTCTACTTGTGCTGCTTCTACTGCTGCTACTACTACTACCACTACTACTGCTGCTGCTGCTGCTTCTAGTCACTACTACTACTACTACTACTTCTTCTACCTCTACTTGTGCTGCTTCTACTGCTGCTACTACTACTACCACTACTACTGCTGCTGCTTCTAGTCAGTACTACTACTACTGCTGCTACTTTTTCTTCTACGTCTACTTGTGCTGCTTCTACTGCTGCTACTACTACTACCACTACTGCTGCTGCTGCTGCTGCTGCTACTAGTCAGTACTACTACTACTGCTGCTACTTTTTCTTCTACGTCTACTTGTGCTGCTTCTACTGCTGCTACTACTACTACCACTACTACTGCTGCTGCTTCTAGTCACTACTACTACTACTACTACTTCTTCTACCTCTACTTGTGCTACTTCTACTGCTGCTACTACTACTACCACTACTACTGCTGCTGCTGCTGCTACTAGTCAGTACTACTACTACTGCTGCTACTTTTTCTTCTACATCTACTTGTGCTGCTTCT
This sequence comes from Batillaria attramentaria, assembly GCA_018292915.2. Classification (NCBI taxonomy): domain Eukaryota; kingdom Metazoa; phylum Mollusca; class Gastropoda; family Batillariidae; genus Batillaria; species Batillaria attramentaria. The sequence continues at coordinate 1,013,971 of JACVVK020000108.1, read as the reverse complement.
ACTGCTGCTACTACTACTACCACTACTGCTGCTGCTGCTGCTGCTACTAGTCAGTACTACTACTACTGCTGCTACTTTTTCTTCTACGTCTACTTGTGCTGCTTCTACTGCTGCTACTACTACTACCACTACTACTGCTGCTGCTGCTGCTTCTAGTCACTACTACTACTACTACTACTTCTTCTACCTCTACTTGTGCTACTTCTACTGCTGCTACTACTACTACCACTACTACTGCTGCTGCTGCTGCTACTAGTCAGTACTACTACTACTGCTGCTACTTTTTCTTCTACATCTACTTGTGCTGCTTCTACTGCTGCTACTACTACTGCCACTAGTACTGCTGCTGCTGCTGCTTCTAGTCAGTACTACTACTACTTCTACCTCTACTTGTGCTACTTCTACTGCTGCTACCACTACTACTGTTGCTGCTGCTACTAGCCAGTACTACTACTACTACTTCTTCTTCTTCTTCCGCTTTTTCTACTTCTGCTACTACTACTGCGGCTACTACTAGAACGTCAGTGCTGCGAAAATGAACAAGAGGCAAAAATTGCAAAACTTACAACAATTGAGTACGCGCAGTGTATCGAACTTACGCACCTGTTCATTAACGTCTTCCACGTGTTTGTATGGAGACCACATTCTCTCTCTCTCTCTCTCTCTCTCTCATTTCCCCCAGGAATTGTTTTCACGTAAGTGCACGTAGTCTACGCCGCTGTTTCTCAGACGCATGCAGCCAGGTATGCCACAGGTGCTAACCGCCGGTACGCGCACGGACGGCCGATGTGTCTACCTGTATGTTTAAAGGTGCCATCGTGGTTCCGCTCCTCCTCGGCCGGGCTGGCATTTGACGTCAAAGTATATATCGTTCGGGGAGAAAAGAAAGAATCTCCCACACCCTAGCAAAACACTGCCTCCACGTCAAATGCCTGTTGCGTGGGTCAGTTAGTAGAGAGAGAGAGAGAGAGAGAGAGAGAGAGAGACTGCGTATATAATTATCATTCTGCCTCTTTGTTTTGGTACGTCGTGGTGGTGACTGGCATGAGGTACAGGAAAGTTATGTGCGTACGTTCCTATGAATGAACAGGTTGGTTCGTTGGTTGTTGGAGAAGTGTAACGTCCTTTTTCACCACGTGGGTGTGGGTGGGTGTTTGGGGGTTTAACGTCCTTTTCCGCCACATACGGGTGATATCAAAGACGGGGCAACGATGAAAAAGCCAGCACAAATATTTGGCTCCAGCCGGGATCGAACTCACGACCCGAGCATTAGAAGTCCAACGCCCTACCATTCGACCACCCCGGCTCCCCTTTTTCACCACGTACGGATGATATCAAAGACTTGACGGGGAAACGAGGAAAACCCATCCTTACGTGGTGGAAAAGGACGTTAAACTCCCAAACACCCACACACCCACCTGCAACGAGGAAAAAGCTAGTGCAAATGTTTGGCTCCTAGTCAGGATTCGAACTCACGACCCGAGCATCGAAAGTCCAACCATTCGGCTGTCTGAGCGCCCCATGAGAATGTCGGAATAGGGGTGGGTGTTTGGGGGTTTAACGTCCTTTTCCACCACATACATGTCGGAACAAACAGGTGGATGCGTTGTGTGAAGTCACCATTCCTCACTGTTCATTTTATAATTCTCCCCTGCTTTCGAGCGTTGGACCCTCAATGCTCGGGTCGTGAGTTCGAGTCCCGGCTGGGGCCAAATATTTGTGCTGGCCTTTTTCTCGTTGACCCGTTCTTGATATCACCCGTACGTGGTGGAAAAGGACGTTAAATGATTCCCAAACACCCACCCACCCCCGTGCTATACCGTTCCAACGGGGACTATCGAGCAAACTTACAGTGTGAAATTTCAAGTTTGTTATTTTATTCGTGAGAATGATGTCTGTTTTTCTTTTTCCGCGGAGTGTTGCTGAAGCTGTTGACTGGATTAGAAAACAACAACAACAACAACAACAACAACACCGCAAGAAATGCCTCTAGCGTGTTTGTCATGCACATGTCAAACTGTTTCATAGCATTTTTTTTTCCAATTTCTCAGTTCTTGCATAACATCAATGTATAATTTTCAAATAACACTTCAACAGAACGCATATTTAAGGGGGATGGACCGGGGATGGAGGGGATGGTGGTGGTGGTGGTGGGGGGGGGGGTATCAGTACTACAGAGCGTAGGTAAGAATGACCATGAAGATGCTCAGTTCCGCAGTTCAAGTTGCGTACATAATAATAACTGAGTATTGTATAGGCGCTTTACTCAATTTCATGAATCGGCTCAAAGCGCCGCGAACTGAACCTAACACGCACGCTTACGTGCATCACTCGCATTCTCTCAAACACCGGACATTATGATCACGTGGTGCGAAGGGTCAGCTCAGCTATTTAAATTTCAGAATTTAGAATTGCATTTCTTTTTCAAATTTGGTGGGCTGAACATTTCCAAAGCAGAGGGGGGAGGAAGCCGGAGTACCCGGAGAGAACCCCCGACGATCGACCCGAAAGGACGGTGCCACATACGATAAGGAAAAATTCTCTGCCCCGAGTGGGACTCGAACACCTGACCTCTCGCACTGGTGACAAGTCTCGTGAAAGAACCCGGAGATCTTGTATTGTTGTGTTGCTGGTGCCGGCAACGCGCGCAATCACAGGGAATCAGAGACCACGTTTTCCTTGAAAACTGGGACCGTCATTCGATAAAATAAAATCTTTGTTCGTCGTGTCCGCATTGGGCGGAAAGGGGGGGGGGGCAGTGGGATGATAAAACCGGAAGTGGAGGAGATTTCTGGGAGACACCGGTGACATGTTTTCCGCGAACGATAGTGATAACACCCCTCTCGTACCGATCCCATACAACCGTTATTACGATAAGGACACTACGGTGTCCTGAGGACCTTATTAATTTTTCTCTGCTGGCCGCCAGGATTGGAAATGGCCGTTTGTTTTTGGCTTGGATCATCCCTGATTCCGTTTGATAATAAAAAAAATCACACCGGAATCTTTCTAGTTTAAATTTTATTTCTTTTTTTTTAATTTTGGGAACGGTAGGATGTCCGTCGCACCTCGTCAGTAATGCTCCTTTAAGACAATGCCCGGCGCGTGGTGTGTGCACGTGCAATCTGCATATTGTGAGGTCCCGGCCGCGCCGCGCGCAACTGATGCCATGGCACTTTGCCATTCTGCATGGCCCGACCCCCGTGCGTGTGAACGCTGAATGGCTGCCTGCCGCGAAAAAAAGACAATCGGAGCCTCCATCACGGATACGCATCTACCCACGTTCTGGTATTTCAGTCCGCGACGTAAACCGATGGAGTGTCAGACTGACTTGGACTGATTTCCGAACTGACGCGCCGCGGTAGTGAGCCCAGTATATGAGGGGAGTTGCAGCTGGCTGCTTTGGCATTATTTGTCTGAACTCAAGTTGGCTCAGAACAGCGTTGAAAGTCAGTGAACAGCTAGGACTCTTCACGTTCGGGTCGGTGTTTTTGCTTTATAGGTAAGTTGCAACAGCTGTTGTCGATTAACTCATTGTACGCGATCGACGGCTGTACAGTTTTAACTCAGTTCCTAAGTTTCGGGTTGTGCACCAGTACTTTCACTTTAAAAAAAATCAGATTTAATCTATGTTTGCGTGGATTTAAATCTGATCTAGCGAGAGTGTTGCATTTTGATTATACTCATGTTTGCGACCGTTAATCTTGCGTGATGTTCACATGCAGGGCCAAAACCGAAAAAGAGCCAAAAACGTGGGGCGGTGCGAAATTTGTTAACACTAAAGATTCCAGTCCTCTTTGCCACGCTTCTACAGTTGTAACAGTCAGACAGAAATTCATTTTTCTATTTGTATGTTCGAAATTTGTGTCTAGATGAAATTAGTCCCGTACAAACTGGTTTCTGTGTCTGCTGGTTACCGTTGAGTGCGATTTTTTTTATTCGTTTTATGAAAGACATCATTTTATGATGGTAGCGCCAATGCAGAAAGGTGCTGATTTCTCTGAGAGAATCTGTACCGTGAAATAGTTAAAGGGCCTAAATGCGCTTCACATCAGTGGCGCTTACGCCCTTTTATCAAACGACGCTTGTAAGCCGGATTGGAACCACAGCAGCTGCTAGCCAAATCCGCTTAATTCGTAGTCGCATAGAACAGAGTTCGTTTAAATTCACTTTAGCCTTATTAGGTACCGGCCGGCTGTGTTCTATGCCTCTGTAAACACGACTCGGATAAATCGGATGAATTGTAGTCACCGTCACGGTCCCGACTGATGCATCAAATAGTAGAGTTTGCTCGGATAATTCGTAGTAGATTTGGTAAAGTTGTCGGACTTCGTCCAGTTACTGACCTTCCAACCATTGAGGTCATAAAAACCTTTGACGTCACGTCTTGACGTCGTTGTGTGCGTTCTATTCGGGCGTTTGGGATTAGAATCTTTCTAGTGTGTTAGAATCTTACATGCGTCACGTTAAGCTAACACTGTTCGCATGATATAGCCATTGCAACGTTAGAACTTGATCTGTATTTCAATAAACGGGCGATCTTTTTAGACTAGTTATATTTCTTTGGAAACCAAAGCTGCTGCAATCTGAGAACTTAATCTGTATTTCAAGGAATGGGTAATTTTTCTAGATTTCTCTTTGTAATTGCCAAAGTTCACCGTGCTTGTGTGAGATGGTTGCATGCAGTGTGAATTGGGGGAGCCAGGACAGCCGAATCGGGTCGTGAGTTCGAATCACGGCTGGGGCAAAATGTTTGTGCTGGCCTTTTTCTCGTTGACCCGTCTTTGATAAAACCCGTACGTGGTGGAAACCTGGAACGAATTGTATTATTGCACGTTGTTTGTCGTTAGCATTGACCGACATATTGAGAAACGTGTGTTACTGACATTTTACGATAAGTAGATATTAGGAATAGAAATTTAACAACAGAATTTCTGTCGATAATTTAAAGCATACGTTCGTCTGCCTGTGGATCCCTCCCCCCCCCCCCTTCTTTCCCTATTTTAACAAAAAAATCTGTTTATTTTCACATGACCAGTACTAATAAGTATTAATTTGCAAGCAAGTACCAGAAAACAAATCGTTGCCTTTGAGAACACTGTGTGCTCATATACAGGTGAGATCTATCAGTAACTCATAAAAAGGAAAGAACCAGAAGCCTTATAGCATGACTGACGGGGTGTAGTCAAAATGATAAATGAGCGTGCACACGTCATTGCATTGTAGTAACGTGTTTGTCAAAGTCATTGTCTGGTTGATGTATGGTCCGTTTGTCAGTTTCACGCTGGAAACACTCGGTGCTACTCAAATTTCAAAATGGAAACACTCGGTGCTACTGTTTGGAAACGCTCTGTACTTGCGGTTGATATTTTTGAGGCTGAGTAGCACAGGAAACACTCGGGTCCATTTTGACTACACCCCGTGAATATCGAGACGTTTAGAATGGTGGAGGTAGTGGGTGTGGGTAGGAAGGACATACAGTACATGCATGAACAAACGGGCATCCGGCGCGACACTTCTATCACGACATGCATTCCAGTGGGGTTACAGGGGTCCAATTTTCCTACGAAGTGATGCTTTCAAATATAAAAAGGGAGAAGACGAAGAAGAAGAAATACATGACGCATGAAAAGGTCTAGTCCACGGTAAGGAATGTCGTTGAAACTGGAGAGTTTTCCCAGGCAGGTCGTGATGATCTTTTCCACTCTTGCAGAAATCCATGTCACATGTTAGCTTCGCAGTTTCCGAGCAAACAGTCGGGGATATGTCTAATGCAGGACTTAATGTGACAGTGGAATGTGAAAGGGATGCCTCTGTTTACCAGCCCTTGTTGCGGGCCACATTTCCAAAGAGCGGTTTTGGCCGCGGGATATTGACACAAACAAGCTGTCGGTGTATGCTGGATTACGTACCTCAGGAACCAATGCGCATTTCTTTCTTGGTAAAAAAAAAGAAAGCCCGAGCTACTTATCGTAAAATGTCGGTAACAAGCACGGGGGAAGGCTTATCTTTATACTCTGCAAAAACTGATGCAGGATATTCATCATGTGTAACTCCGGGGGAAACACACACACACACACACACACACACACACACACACACACACACACACACACACACACACACACACACACACACAAAACATGAAACGAAAACAAACAACAATCCATCACCCTTTTGCATCATCAAATAAACGCTTGCACTTTTTTTTTCCCGTTGGGGGGATGGTGGTGGGGATACACAAACATACATAATGCTCAACAACAAAGACGATGACATGGACAGCATGCACCGTCTGAAAGCACAGCTGGATACAGGTGGTGCTACGCGCATAACAGATAGGTTAAAGATAAGACTGGTATAAAAAAGAATTGTTGAACTATATACATATATATAGATATATACAGGACATGGCAAGATTCTCTAATTGAAAACAAAGCTTTCCTATAGCTGCCAATGTTGCCAGAAAAAAAATGATGCATCAACTGTAAAACGAAACATATTTTTCGTTATAATATCGATTCCTGAACTCTCTGTTGACATTTAAGCGCCTAGCAAAGACATCTGCTACGATGAATATAAAATTTAGCCATCAGCAGCAAGAGACTGAATATTTTAATCAACAACAAGGCCATCTTTCAAACCAAACAGAATAAATTTCACATGTAACACCATCATACGCGCTTGCACTTTGTGCCCTGCTAAAATGTATGAAACGCATCCACCGTTAAAACGGTAAAAGGGCGTAAGTGCTTGGCAAATCCATCGTTGCTAGTCCCTTTTACCGTAGTAACAACTTCTCGGTTGGGCATGCCTGGGTTAAAAGGAAAACAAGACAGCCCAGGACAAGTACTGGAAGCTGTTGTACGCTATTACTTCTTACACTGCAAGAATGCAGGATATTCATTTCAGCCTCTTGCAGAAGTCTGGGTAAAATTTTAAGGGACTGCACTACTAAACTGTTACATCGCTAACTGAATGAAAGACTAGATGGTGTAGTAGCTGTAATTTCAAATGCGACAACTTGTGTGTGTGTGTGTGTGTGTGTGTGTGTGTGTGTGTGTGTGTGTGTGTGTGTGTGTGTGTGTGTGTGTGTCTGTTGTTGTTGTTGTTGTTGTTGGGTTTTTTGTTGTTTTTTTGTTTGTTTGTTTGTTTTGGGTTTGTTTGTTTTTTTGTTTGTTTGTTTTGTTTTGTTTTTGGGGGGGGGCTGGAGTTTTTTGTTTTTTTTTGGGGGGGGGGGGGATGTTGGTGTTGGTAGTGGTGGTGGTGGTGGTGGTTGCTGTTGTTGTTTTGATGTTGTTCTTTTTTGTTTGTTTGTTTGTTTGCGTAGTTGCTTGGTGTGTGTGTGTGTGTGTGTGTGTGTGTGTGTGTGTGTGTGTGTGTGTGTGTGTGTGTGTGTGTGGTTTGGGTATGTTATTCAGCGTCCGGTGTTTGTTTGTGTGCTTTCAGATTCCATCCAAGACCTCCCCGGGAGGAAATTTACCAGCGTCAAGTTTGCACAACACCGCCGTCCAAGGCTAAACGCCACTTCACCATCGAGACCATTCTTCAAGTCGCCCACGCTCCAGCAATAAATTTCACGTCGCGTAAATTCTTGTCGTAAAACACACGTGCCAGCAATCAGTAGCCATGGGATACCAGCAGCTTTTACGGCGTTGTTGCGGTGGGAGCTTAGCAACCTCGGCCATGCTTGGAGTGCTGGTTATGCTCGTTCAGGGCCCCCTTGTCGAGGGGCGGAGGATGGGGGAGACGTGTGACGGAAGCAGGGCGCTCGGGGACAAGTGGTTTGACGGATGCCACTGGTGTGTGTGTACGTTGCGCGGTGTCCACTGCTCAAGCTCCGACTGCTCAGGTAAAGAGTTTGAATCTTTTTTCCTCTTTTTTTTTTCTTTCTTTTTTTTACCCTTGAGGGAACCATGTCCAAGGGAGGTCACTATTGCCCATATTTTATTTAAATTTCAAGGTGGAGACTGACAACCAACCAACAAAACAAATAAATGCAACAACAAATGAAAAAAAAAAGTGTTTGCAGTAACTGTCTAGTGCCCTGAGCGAGGATGTTGTATCAGCAGTCGTAGAATTTTAATGTCCAACTGCTCGCGGAATGTGTAAACAGCAGTGTATCACATTAAGAGCTGTATTAATCAACAAGATAGAACATTTGGAGCGTACAAGCGAAACTGTTCCGAAACATGAGTTGATTTAGTAAACATGGAAATAGGCCGTTTAATCGCGTTTGTGTTGTTGTTGTTGTTGTTGTTGGGTTTTTTGTTGTTTTTTGGTTGTTGTTTTTTTGTTGTTGTTGTTGTTTTTTCCTTCTTCTTTTTTTTGGCCACTGTGAAAACTTCTAGTAACAACCAAGAACGTCCCTGTATTGCATCAAGATCTCTACTCTAGGCACGCAAGCTCGCGCCAGCTTCTCGTCAGTCTATTCGCCTGCCCACACAACTTAGACAGAAACTCAGGCCCTTGGGAAATCAGCCAGATCATATGGATTTCTTCATTTTCTGTAGCTAATACCGATATGCGGGCTCCTTTGAGGCCATGTCATATGCAATATGTTTCCCTTCGGCAGCTTTCCCACAGACAAGTATAAATGGTACACAAGTTGGCACGTTGAGGCGCAAATGCTCTCTGAGGACAGCGATAGAACAAAGGAACTTGTAACTGCATCAGTTATGAATTATTCAGCGAGGAAGGTGTTCTGTGAAGTAATTTGCATCTACCCTACACATATCTCTTTGCCAATCCTGGCTGATTGCAGGGCTAGTGGAGAGGGTACCGCCATGTCACAAAGTCGGTCAGAAGTGGAACGACGGTTGTTACCGGTGTCGGTGTAAACGTCACGGGATCACGTGTCGCATGGACACCACGTGCCTCCTGCTACGTCACCATCCCGTCCCCTGCCTCGCCGACAATCGCTGCGTCTGTGGCCCGGATGGTGTCCCATCATGCACCGCTGAGGTCATCGACAGACACGCCTTTTCGGCACGAAGGGTGGACCTCGGTTTCCCGACATACCTGGCACCGGATGGACGTCATGATTACCCAGACTTCCGGCGTGGCTCCAATGAAATCCAGGGCAAGGTCTTGGAAGAGGATGGGATGAGTCAGGATGAGGGATCGTCTTCGCAGGAACTGCTCATCATGTCGGACAACATGTGTCGTTTTGGGTCACGCTGGTACGGAGGGAGTTTGCGTTGCTTCTGCGATATCGACGGCTCCATCACTTGCGGTGACCCTACCTTCGTAACGGCCTTCATTGACAACTTCTTGGTGAGTTCGTGTGGCTTCTTTTGTTGTTTTTGTTTTTGTTGATTGGCTGACCACTCTCAGGATTGTCTCATTGGACGAGGCGCTTGCGTGAGAGCTTCAACGTTTCCGGTTCGAGTCAAATCAAGTTCATCGTAATCATGACGCGTACAGTGTACGAAATGATTGTCTGTGCCTTTATCATTGCCGCAGGGGTTGGTTGTTATGGGGTTTAGTGTCCCTTTCCGGGGTGGGGGGCTCTGATATAATATAACCGGGTGTCTTTTCTCGAAGCGTTGAGTCTCGCTGCCTTGTCCACATCCATGCTAAAGACAAGACATGAATCAGCTGGGTGAAAGTCCATGGCATCCTGCACAATGTTGCAGGGCCATCCGTGTCGCTTCTTGCTGAGGGGTGGTGCTACAGTATTTTATAGTCTCGTTTTACAACCGTGTTCCAGGTCCAGCGACAGGAGTGTGAGGAGGGCCACGTGTGGGAGGAGGGTTGCAGCGTCTGCTCGTGTCGCCGCAACGGTGTCATCTTCTGTCGCCGCTCCAGCGACTGCCGACACCAGTTCCTCGACAGCGAGGAAGAGGGCGATGCTAGCGACGATGACATCCTCGGCGACCTCGACCATTACCTTCCAGTCGGCTGGAACCACCCGTCGGCCATCCCAGAACCCACCTCACCAGTCGTCCAGACTCCTGCGTCGACCTCAGCCCGAGTGCCCATGACAAAGGGCACGCGACGACCGGCCTTGGAGTGCGTGCCCGGCAAGAGATGGCACGAGGGATGCGCGAGGTGTCACTGTTCTCGCGGCGGGCGCGTGGTCTGCAGCAGACGACTCTGTCACGACAAAGATGAGGAAGTCAGGGATGAGGTTTCCAGAGAAGCTCCCCAGGGCGTCACGGACAAGAACGGAAATGACGTCAGGGATGCGGAAGTGACGATGTGGAACAACTTCCCTCGCGGGCCCCGGGGGCCCATGATGCTGCCCCCAAGGCCCGCCAGCATCTACCACCCTCCCGCCTACATGGCGCCCCCCAAACACAACTCGAGCAAGTGCGGCAAGTTTGATATTGGGGAGAAGTACTGGCAGGACTGCAATCTGTGTCTGTGTACGAGAAGGGGACCCAAATGTCAGGCCAAGTTGTGTCGATAGGACGATTATTCTTTCCTACCCAGCAAACAAAACAAAAAACAAACTCCAGAAAACCTTTCCTGCTTCGTGTTTTCCGTGTGCTGTCACGGAGGCGATCCTTGCAGGATTAAACTTATACATTTGTTTGCTGGCTTCAATCCCAACTTGACATTTAACACCACACAGTCACTTGCCACTAACACAGTTGGCTAAGTATATACATTTACGTTCACGGGTTGAATGACAAAAAAAATACCGCTGTCAGTGTTGGCAGGTTCCAGGACAGGGATTCTCGTTAAAGCAATATACAAACAACAACAAAACAAAGCAAAAACAAAGACAAAACAGGAGCTCTAGGTTAGAGTATAATCCCCGAAGATCTCCAGATCTCATGAGACTTAAAGGTGTGCATGGCAATAACCCAAACACTCCGGGCAGTATGCACGTTGTCCAAAACCTCCCACCGTCAGTGACACGCGGGACCAGACGAGTGTGACTATAACCGCCATGTCTGTGAGGCGAAGATCTGACCATGGGAACACAAACACTGGTTGAATTGTTCTAGACTTTGGCTGTGAAGTACACTTGGTTTGTTTGTGAAGCACAGACCAAAGCAGATACTGACAGCACTATGATATTGTTAATGGAACGCCCCATCTACAGACAACTGACTGTGGACTTTTTATTTGATTTTCTCCAATGGAGGATCGGTATGGAGACTTAAACGAGTCTTCCAGGGACTGCTCGCTCCGGCGATAGACTTTGCATCACTGGACATGCAAAGCAAGTATTTTCTGTCTCGTCATTTCTTTACGGTAGCGACTATACATGTGCTGTGAGTTTGACTTTATTTGCTGCTCCGTCAGTTCCGTTTTTAAGAGTCTAAGTCTAAATATTCTGATTCAAGTGTCTTTCAAATCCGAATATTTGAACGACACTTGAATCAAAAGATTAAATTCAACTCGTTTCGGTCAGAAGGTTGTGCATTCGTTGTTTTGCATATTTGTCTGGAAGTAGGGTTTAGCTTGGTTTCCCTATATCGCCAAGATCATACGTCACGATGGTGGCATACTTTACACTGAGACTTGTACTGAGAATTGCCGTTGAAAATCTTGACTATAGTATAGGTAGATTATAGGACAGCTGTGTGTAAAGGAACGTAGGAAGCTCCTTGACACATACTGAGCAAACGTATGGCATAAATACGTACCTAACAGCAGGGAAACAGACTGTATAACGCACAAAATCAGCACATACTCAGCCACCGTTTCTTAAAGGCACAACATCTGAGCGTAGACTTTCAGGTGAGCGAGGAAGCCTCTCCGTGCATGTGTATAAAATTGATGGAATCAGTGCACACACTGGCATGTGCAATTCTTTTTTTGTTTGTTTGTTTTTTAACACTGTACATGTCTGGTGGTTATGGCAAACGCTGTGATTCGTTCACACCTGTCTTCACTTTGAAAATTGAAATCAAAATGAGTCGAGAGTAACCTCCCTTGAAATTACCTCTCTCTCTCTCTCTCTCTCTCTCTCTCTCTCTCTCTCTCTCTCTCTCTCTCTCTCTCTCTTCTTTTTCTTTTTGTGGGCGTTAAGCCCTAAATAACTAACTAACTCACTCTTCTTTTTGTGTTGTGAAGGATACTCAGCCAGTCCGTAATTTATTTATTCATTTCATTTATTCATCAGTTGTTCGACCAGTGATACATCCATTCTGTAATCAACACACATTGTATACATTAGCGAGCTGATTTGCTAGCTGTCATTAGCGAGTGTTTTGTGTTCGTGCATATGTACTTACGTCCGGATTTATTCGACTTACTGTTGTCCTTTCTTGCGAAGACACGTACCCCTTGCCAGTCCCTTACTGCACCTGTGATCATTTCGACATAGTGTTAGAATTAAGTGTGTGTCGTTGTTTTCTGTGGTCCATGATTAATCAGTGTTGTCACGGTGAATATATACACTGTTTCCTTTTCTTTGTAGTATACACTCCTCACCTGCCTGTCCTATTCCCTCACCTACAAGTGAACCCCCCTCCCCCTACCCCCCCTCCCCCCCCAAAAAAAAAGAAGAAAAAAAAAAGAAATTTGCTGTTTTGTTAGAATGCATCGTAGTCTGCGTCGTAGTCTGCACACCTCACCTGTCAGTCCTATGCCCTCACCTATAAGTACACTCACCCCCCCCCCCTTCCCCCCCCTCCCCCCCCCAAAAAAAAAACCCACAAAAAACCTCAAGAGAATAACGTATATGATTGCTCGTATACCCCCCCCCCTCCCCCCAACCCTCCAGGAAAAAAAATGGAAAAAAGAATGGTGAATCTAAATGCTCAGTGACCCGTGGCGTGGCGAATGAGTTTTCCCCGACGGAGGATGCGGTACGGCAGGACACGGACAGTGTTAGTGTTCAACAGGGTGTCATGTAACACCAAACGGATATCCGCTTGTCAAATCCAGAACACTTTGTGTCGTGTGTGGCAATGTCACAAGATATATAGCTCGAGGGACATCGGTTCGGGATGGGAGCAGGGTGCGACTAAAACTCGGTGAGTCGCTTCAGTTGCGATCGTATCTTTAACATCCTCCTGTTTTGAAAGCCTGGGCTATGGTGGTGTGAGGTGAGAAATATGAACCACCTCTTGGAGAACGTAATACTATAAGGCGCGTCTTAACTATAGCGATCAACCCCGAAGACCGAACAAAAAACGCTTCGCCCGAAACATTTTGGGGCCTCGCGAAGCGATTTTGGGCTGTTTGGGCTTCGCTCAACATGTTAAGCGAAGATTCGCGATCAACCTCGAATGATTTCGCCAGACGCTATCTGATTGGCTGGTCCAGATTCGCCAGCTGTCTGATTTCAAGATGGCGGAGGGTCGCGCTCGCACATGGCCGGTGTCGGTTCAAAGTTACAAGCATTAATATTTCGGCAATGAAGAAGTTTCTTGGTGCTGCTGGAATACATTGATTAGTAAGGATAGTGTACATTTGACTTACAATGTTACAGGTGAAGTAAGAATGCGAAATATCTGTAATTACAGCGTTTTTGCTTCGCATGCTAACGCCGTCTGCTCGCGTGGCGGCTCGCCGCGTCGTCACATGAGTACCGAGTCAACGTTCTAGTCGCTGATATTTCAGGCATCTATAACTTTCATGGCTCACTTGCGTCACTCTGATTACTGAGGTAGTGTAGAATTTTGATTTTGTTTGCTAAAATTGATGCAAAACCGCGACATTGTTGTTGGTATGACGTTTTTCTTCCGCCGTGTGCTGGTGACCGTCTGCTACGCCGGTGTACCGGCTCGTAACTGTCTGTCGGTTCAGTGGTTTCGTTGATGATTATTTCGGTTTTTAATGCAATTCATGGTGCAGTTGGGTCACATTGATTAGTTCAGATAGTGCCCTTTTGAGTGCGTAAAGCCATGTTGTCGTGTAACCCCTTGATTTCCCTCAACAGCTACAGTTGCTACGAGACGCACTTCACTGGTAAGCTCACAATCGGCGCCATTGCTATTTTCCTTCGGTCACATGTCACGAATGCTTGACGCCTAGTTAGTACGTCGAGGCCACGCCGAATGAAGCCGAAGAAGTTCGTTTGTCATCGCCGAGGACTTCTTCGGCTATAGTTAAGACGCGCCTATACCCTTGAAGTGAACCGGCTTCGCGGGCGATTTGTTCGGTTCTTTAAAGACAAAGCGATCTGGAGGTAGTTATCAAATTGACGACTCCACACGGCAATACAAAGCCCCGCCCCTTCACTCTGCCGTATATTGGCAAAACACAGTACATCCATGACATCATTGTATGGAAAGACCCTGAAGAGATTGACGTAATGGCCATTTTCCTCAAATGACGTACTGCTTTCTTTCCATGTTTTACTGAGTCATATCAAACTACACGTGCTTCAGTTCCCTCGTTGTAGTGTCTGTGTCTGGCAAAAAGTTTGCCAGACCATGCCATGTGTTATGCCCAAGTTATGCCGCGGGACGCGATTGGTTGAATTCTGGGGGCTCGTCCCTTTTGACTGACAGGAGTGGAGTCGTCCGTTTCGGGCATCCTTTACGCTTTCAATGTCGAGGCTAGAAACGGATGCCGAAACAACATTTACAATGGCCGGGATCGTTCAGTTTCACAGACACTATGGCCGAACAGGGCTCCACAGTGACGAAGAATAAAAACAAAAACAAATAAACAAACAAAAAACCGGCGCTTGTGATTAGCTCATCGCGCCGATCACGTGTCGTGTCTGCAGGAAGTCAGTGCCGTCATTTTCAAGCGGTTTCAAACTCCGAAATGAAAACGTTGCGGATGACTCTCACGACTGAATAGACGAATTGTTAAACTCTTAGAGAAAGTACCGCTGCGATTCCCTTTGACTCACGTCGCTTTAAAACAGTAACACACTAGCACTCTAAAGTGTGGGTAAAGCTTTTTGCAAAACTTGGGGGTCATGGAGACGATCTTCATAATTACCCCGCAACATTTGGATATATTATCAGTCGTGATACACAATGGATGTACTGTTTTCTTTCCGTGGTTTACTGAGTCATATCAAACTACACGCGCTTCCCTCGTTGTAGTGTGGTAGAGCGTTGGACTTCCAGTGCTCGGGTCGTGAGTTTGAATCCTGGCTGGGGCCAAATATTTGTGCTGGCTCTTTCATCGTTGCCCCGTCTTTGATATCACCCGTATGCGGTGGAGAAGGACGTTAAACTCCCAAACACCCACCCCACCCACCCACCCCTCGTTGTAGTGTCAGGCAAAACGTTTGCCAGGCCATGCCATGTGTTGTGGCCATGATGCCGCGGGACGCGATTGGCGGTATTGGCCTAGATACGCTCACACCCCCCCCCCCCCACCTCCACCCCAACCCCCTTCTTCCACCCCGACCCCTCCCCAGCTTTGCTTTACGGCTAGCATGTCTAGAGTCACGCGCCACTCCAACAGACTACAGTGTCTTTGACCTTTGGTAAACATGGTATAATATTGTGTGTGTGGTTGAGGCGTGGTCAGCATTATATCCAAGCATTTGACAATCAAAATGATGTAATAACGTAATTATCACGTGACATGGGTGGTAATTATTTCGAGAACGGTCATTAGAAACGTCGAGTTGATGTCACCCAATTATCTAATTATATAATTAGTTTGACTTGTGAGCCCCTATGTATATGCGCCGCCTGTTTGAGTACTACCAAAGCCAGGGCCCGTATGTAAAAGTCGAGGTTAATTTAACCCACGGCTACGGGCCTAACCCAGACTAGGACAAAAGAAACCCAAAAGCAAAATTAAATTAAAAAAAAAAAAGAAGCGAAGAAAGGAAGAAAAATTCCGGCTTTTGTAACGGCTTAGGCACCTTGCTGAAATGGGCCCGTTTCCTGATTTAAAAAAAAAAAAAAAAAAAAATTAACCCTAGAGCTAGTTTAGTTCCAGGTTAGACTCTAACCCAGGGCTACAAGCCCTAACCTCGACTATTACATACGGGCGCAGGTTTTCACAGCCCCACCACCAGTGTTCCCTGCGATTTGAAAATTCAAGGGTCCTTGTGACCCTCTCTCCATATTTTTTAGGGTCCTTCTGTACATTTTGAGGGTCCTTCTGTACATTTTGAGGGTCCTTCTGTACATTTTTAGGGTCCTTCTGTACATTTTGAGGGTCCTTGGTCTTTTGGTATAAAAAGTCTGAAAGTCAAAAACATTCGTTATTGTTGTTGATTACAAAAGTATTCAAGTATGGGAGAGATGTATATAAATTGTAGCGTGTCAGCCATAGCGAATCGGCAAGGCCGCGAGGAAGCCGCACGCGCATTACCAAACAGAGCATTATGATTGGACAAAAAGTGCCCCAGAGTACTTGTCACGGCGCGACCAAAAACGTGCGTCCCCTATGACGCGCTGTTCTTAAATTTGTGCGTCAATTTAAGAGTTTTGTGCGGACAGATACGCACGCCTGTACGTAATCGTGAACACTGCACCGCACTAATTATGTATTAAAAAGGCTCTTTGTTTCATGTCTATGACATGAGAATTCTATGGTAGACTTTGTCTGTTTGTCTTTCTGTTTTGTTTGGGGATTTCCAGCCCTGCATGTGACGAAACAGACACACAAACAAGCCGCCAAACCCGTTAGATCTAAAAGTAATGCAGCTGTGATTTGTGACTATGTGCCGTGCGTGGTTGTGATTTCGCTGCTGTCTTCATGCCTCACACTGTGTGTGCTGGTGTATGCCGATGTAACATGTTGCAGTGTTATGTTTCCCATTTGTTTCCTAGCACAAGTGATGTAGTGCACCCGACAACAGATGCGACCCTTTAGCTGAACGTTTGTTCCTAGTTTGTTGTTTGACTGGCTGCTGTGGTTTTGTGGCTGACAGTAAGGCTCAGCCGGTACAGTTCGCCCGTTAGGAGGTGCAAATGATAATGATGATAATGAGTACTGTACAGGCGCTTTACCCAGTTTCATGAATCGGCTCAAAGCGCCGCGAACTGAACCCAACACGCACGCTTACGTGAATCATGTCACCGCATTCTCTCACACACTGGTTATAAACACATTACAATCACTTGGTGCGAAGGGTCAGCTCAGCTATTTAAATTTCGGAATTTAGAATTGCATTTATTTTTCAAATTTTCAAATGTACGCCACTCATGTGCAGGAAGGGCAAATAAACTCCAGTCGTCCACTAACGGGGGCGACTGTATCAGTCCCCGCAACGCGAGAGGGGGTGCAGATGTACTCCGGGGTCTGGCGAGGTGATGGGTGTTGGGGGTTTGGGGGTTTACCGTCCTTTTCCACCACATACGGGTGATATCAAAGACTGGGCAACGATGAAAAAGCCAGCATAAATATTTGGTCTCAGCCGGGATACGAACTCACGCCCCGAGCATTAGAATCCAGCGCTCTACCATTCGGCCACCCCGGTTCCCCGGTGAAGTCACGTGGCCGCTCTTTACTTTATGCGAAACATCGACGTAATTGACTGGTATACATTTGCACCCTCCTAACGGGCGAACTGTACCAACTGAGCGACAGAAAGCTCTGGTGCAGGTGTCATCGCACGGGGTGTAGTAGAAATGGACTCAAGTGCTTCCGGTGCTTCCTCCAAATAGTAGCACCGCTAACTGAAGCCGACAGGAGTGTTTCCAAGCACAATAGCACCGAGTGTTTCTGTGTTTTTTTATGTTCAAATTTGAACAGAGCCGAGTGTTTCTAGTGGACTTCAGTCTCAGTGTCGACGACGGCCCGGTGACTGAAACCGCTGAGAAATCAGTGGGGCGTTTACCAGACAACGGTATTCACGAACGCGTGTACTACAACACTGTATGCAGAAGAGGATGCGTATTCTTATTTCAGACATATGGCTTGACGTCAGTAGTACCAGTCATTATTGTGGAAACTCAGTGTTGGAGTGGAGTAGCCGGCCAGAAACACTTGAGTCCCATTTTTGACTACACCCCGTGGTGTGGGCGATGTAGCGGCCCCGGCGGTTGGCCGGGACGGAAGAATGATGAATGAAAATGTCACAATCATGCTTTAGGCTGAAAGAAAAACTGCATGAACTGCTGTGGTTCTGGTCGCCCTGGGCTGGAACTTGTTTGTGAGTGCGGCGTGCTTGCGTGTGTCATGGGTACGTCGTGTGTGTGTGTGTGTGTGTGTGTGTGTGTGTGTGTGTGTGTGTGTGTGTGTGTGTGTGTGTGTGTGTGTGTGTGTGTGTGTGTCCAAACCTCTGGACATAATTACACACTTTGAAAGGAAAGCAACACAGAAAATCCACAGCTCCGGCTTGACCTGAATTGTGTTGTGCACATAACAACTGTGAATGATGTGCGTGTAAAATTAATATAGCAATTATCTATAAGAATGTAGAAAAACAGTAGGTAGCCACAAATTCCAGTGTCTGTTCTATGGCACTCTGGAACTGATCTTGCATTTAGTTGTTTGTTTGTTTGTTTATTTTTCAAATTTTGTTTGTGTCTGTTTGTAAGTGGTGGTTTTAGTCGTTAACTTATTACACGTTTTTTTTTAACCGATTTTGTTGTTGATTATTTCCACGCGGTTTTTTTTTTAAATCATTTTTATTTTTTTTAATGATTTGTTATTTTTATTTATAACTTGAAGTTGTGGGATTAAATCAAACACTCAGTGCATCACACGACTTTTCCTTCAAACTGTGTGTGTGTGTGTGTGTGTGTGTGTGTGTGTGTGTGTGTGTGTGTGTGTGTGTGTGTGTGTGTGTGTGTGTGTGTGTGTGTTCGGCTGTGTGTGTGTGTTTGTGTGTGTTCGGCTGTGTCTGATGTACGTGACTGTTTTTTTTTCCTTCATAGGCAATCACCTCCAATGCGTATTCATGAAAACGACGTTATGCAAAGATGCCGCAGATCCGTCACCCAAGTTACTGGCTTTAAACAGAGGAAAGAACGAAGCGTGCTTGATGCAATTTCCCCAAATTGACTTTCATGTGAGACCAGTATCGCTGGATCAATTCCTGCTGGACACACGAAAACCCTTGCAAGATTTTGTCGCAAAGTCGGATGGTATGGCATTTGTGACATAAGCTCCTGCAGACGCAGCGAGACAAATCTTCAATTTCCGATACCGCTATGGGGCGGTTGCTGGTTTCCGACGTGAGTTGACCTCGCAAATCCGCGAGTTATGGCGGCGTGACGTCTGAAGGGTGTGAAAGAAACAGCTCATCACCATAATAATTATGATAGGGAAGATGGTCGTGAGATGCCGCGCAGTAATCATATCAGGACTGTCTGGATTTCTTACTGTCGGCCGCCGGCCATCAACATATGCACACCCGCGCGCGTGGGCAGCGTGATACCCTTGCACGGCACACACACACACACACACACACACACACACACACACACGCACGCACGCACGCACGCACGCACGCACGCACGCACGCACGCACGCACGCACGCACGCACGCGCACGCACGCACGCACGCACGCACGCACGCACACACACACACACACACACACACACACACACACACACACACACACACACACACTGGCACACACACGCTTTGACTTTGGAAATTCCGATGCAGCTCTCTCTCTCTCTCTCTCTCTCTCTCTGGATTCCTATACATCCTTTGTTAAATGTTTTGTTGTACTTGCTTGTTTTGTACTAATCTCCTTGATTTGCCACATAGATTCTGGTTTAATGTGGTCCTAATACTAAATTGAATTTTCTGTTGTAGTGTTAGCAGGACAGTGTGTAAGAGAGGCCTTCCAGTGCCTAACAACTCTATCCTGAAATAAAGGTTTCATCATCATCATCATCATCATCATCATCATCATCATCTCTCTCTCTCTCTCTCTCTCGCTCTCTCTCTCTCTCTCTCTCTCTCTCTCTTGATGCAAACTGCAAGTCGAGAAAACAAATACAACTTCACTTTCAGACAAAAACCATTTCATCAATCAATTTATGAAATAGGTAACAACTTGACAGTCCGACCCAAGGGAGGTAGCCGATAAAAGTTCAAGGTTGTTTAGTAGGAGTTATTACCCCTGTTGCCTGGAAATTTTTCTCGGACTCCAGCGACTACGAAACAATATTTTATGACAAAGAAAGAGCCAAGATGTGGTGGCCTCGTCAGTGCGCTTGTGGGTCTGTGCCAGTGTGCATGGCCATTCAGTTGTGTGACACCCGTCCGATTAATTTGGAAGGTGGTTGTTGTTGCTGTTGCTGCTTTTCACTGCACTGAGTCAGTGTTCAGTTCGAAAACATGTCCCTACAAACATTGAGTCTGTAACGCAGTTTCAGGCGTTACTGCAACTTCTCTTCTGTACAGCGATATGTCAACGATGGCAACAGCAAGAACACTAACCGATAACAACAACAACACTGAACAACAACAACAACAACAACGACACACACACACACACACACACACACACACACACACACACACACACACACACACACACACACACAGACGCGCGCGCGCACACGCACGCACACACACGCGCACGCACTCAGTGTCGCACTCACACCGGCGCACTGACACGCACACGCACACATATACATACGCACATACACGAACGCACGCACGGCACACCGTGGCGCGCACACACACACACACGTCAACAAACTTTGTTTCATGATCAGACCAGACGTGGCTTCGACGGTCGTATTGTAGTAAACACTGATGTCACTCAGTACAGTTACAGTTCCAGAACATCAAACCTTGGACCGAAAATTTCGAAAAGTCCGTGCTCCGCAACACTCGCACGGCGAAAGTGAGATCAGACAACAGTCGCTGCCAATCGTCCTTTATTCGTACAAAAAAATAATTGAACATGAAAGGCGCCGACGCCGACAACAAAGCTAACGGTCCATCACTTCAAAGTCTCTGACGCCGAAACCACCGCTTGACTCGATCCCAGCCACTCCCCCCCCTCCCCCCCCCCACCCCAACCCCTACCCCCTATCTCGCGAAATGAGCCAATCCATTGGGTCAGAAGACGTCTGCTTTGTTTGTAAACTGTTCATTTCCACGCTTTGCACCCCCTGCCTATCCTCCCCTATCTCGCGAAATGAGCCAATCCATTGGGTCAGAAGTCTTCTGCTTTGTAAACTGTTCATTTCCACGCTTTGCTTTCCTCGTCAGACGCTGGAAGGTGATTTATTTTTGTAGTTTTATTCATATCAACAATGAACAGTTATACTCTTTTCGGCGATGGCCCTTTGAATTTCGTGGACATGTTGTTTACTCCGGCGATGAGCTCCGGTGAAGAACCAGCGCCACCTCCTGTGAGTAAATAAAATTGTTTACTTTTAACTTGTTTTACATGTATTATATTTTTTTTCTGCTTTTGTTTATTTTCTTTCAAAATCAGATGCTGTAGATGTCCGACGTTGTTTTGCGATGCTGTTGGTGTGATGGTTCTTGTTTTGTTGTTGTTGTTGTTGTTGTTTATTTGTATTTGTTTGGTTGTTGTTTTGATTCGGGTTTTTTTTTTTTTTGTTATTGGATGTTTTTGTTTTGTTGTTTTTGTATTTGTTTTGGGTTTATGGTTTGGTTTTCAGTTGTTTTTGTTGTCCCTGTGGTTGTCTTTTGCTTTTTTTTGCTTTTTTTGTTTGTTTGTTTGTTTGTTTTTGTTTGTTTTTTGTTGCTGTTTTTTGTGGAGTTTTTTTTTTTTTTTTTGGTTTTTTGTTGGGGTTTTTTTTTTTTTTGGTAATGTGGGTTGTTGTGTTTTTTTGTTGTTGTGTCTTGTGTGTGTGTTTTTGTTTGTTTGTTTGTGTTCGTTTGTTTGTTTCGTTGTTCTTGGGGGCGGGGGAGGGGTACATTGTATTGGACTAGTGGGGCAAGTTGTAGATGTAAGCGGTAAACCTGACAAGCAGTCAAAAAGAACGTGCAGACACGCATACACAACTTGAGTGCGCACGCCTGGGGTCACAGTGGCCCGAGGGGGCTAGAGTAGTTTTTAGAACTATTCAGCATTTTCATGCTCGTCTGGGTGTACACTGAAGTAATATTCATTTCAACTGTTTGTTGTTGTTGTTGTTTGTTTGTTTCAGACGCAGCCCTCTCCCTGGCCGCCAGCACGAGCCATCACCAAAGCTGCAACCTCCTCGGACACCGACATGCCTTACTTCCCCACCTTCCGCCCCTCCACCCCCGTCACCACCCAACAGGCTCCCACCTCCCCTCCTCCGACGCAGCATTTCGGCTTGGTCGAGACGGACGTGCCTTCGGCGAGGTGCCGTTACATCGGTGGCAGAGTCAGCACCTTGTCCCCTGTCTCGGAAGAGGGTGGTCGTCGGTCGCTGTCGAACAGTAGCGGCGGCAGTGGGGACAGTGTGAGCCGCAACTTCTACTGCGCTTTCTGCAAGAAAAACGGGGAGACTAAGGAATACTACACCACTCACAAGCTGAAGGTCAGTACTTCCCCAGCATGCACGCTCATGTGGATCACGCGCAATCATTCACTTACACACCTGGACATTAGCAAACTTCTTACAGTTTAGGAATATAGATTTTTTTTAAATATTGCTTTAAGCTTGTTCTTTTTCTTTCTCTAAAACTAGTCTGCCTCTTTTTCTATTATCATCATCGTCAGTAATTATCAGTGAGTGGGGTGAACGTTCCAAAGCAGAGGGGTGTGAATCCGGAGTAGGCCTACTCCGAGAGATCCCTTCTGTAAAAACAACAACAAAAATCTAAATATCAGATCTCTGACGTGATTGTTTCTTCTTGTGTTTCAGGATCCCAAAGGCAAAGTGATTTGCCCGGTGCTGAGGGCCTACACGTGCCCACTGTGTGGGCAAACGGGAGAGTGGGCCCACACGGAGAGCCACTGCCCTCTGGCCGGCGGTGGGCAGTCGGTGGTCAGCAGCCTCCGGACTCGACGTACCAGCTGCGGAGCCAGGCGACCCACCCACAAGAAAAACTAGCGACAGCCACGCCTCTGTTGGTAGACCACGGAGGTGCAACTGAACTGAGAGGTGCAAGTTACGGTCACTTTCGTCAGTGATAGGCTCAGAAGGCATGTGCGATCATAAAGTATTCGTAATACTGAAGTTGAAACTGGAGTTTATCCCTCGCGTTTGTTTTGTGAGTAGTCAGTGCTTCCGCTTTGATCCAAGAACGATCGGTAGATCTTGTCGCGGTACTATTGACTCAGTCTTGTGACCCACTGACCTATGGTGGAGTGAGGTCAGTTATGGATCGTGTTTGAATAATTATGGTTTGTATTCCAGAGGTAAAGCATTGACTGACTTAGGCAGTGCTCATACATGTATCAGTGTCGGTCAGAGAGAGTCGGTGGGAGAGATTCGTTTACTGTAGAGGCCGTGTTCTTTGAGGACTTTACCCCACTGACAAGACGAGAGCCGGATTGATCGTGTGTGTGTGTGTGTGTGTGTGTGTGTGTGTGTGTGTGTGTGTGTGTGTGTGTGTGTGAAAGGGGGGGGGGGGGGGGGGGTAAAGATGGTGAGACTGAGGGGGGGTATTTGGCATGGGGTGTAAGGCTGTGTTCCAAGGGTAAAAGTGCTTGATGCGCGACTATGTGTCCGTGTTCATCATTCTCAGTTTTGCTTCTTTTTTTTATTTCTGTATCCACTCATGCCAGTATTATTTTCCTATAACAGCGCAAACCTTTAAGTTTGAATGATGCAAGCTGACTTTTGTTGTTGTTGTTTGTTTCGTTGTATGTTTTTCTTTTACAAAGTAACTGTTCACGGTTTATAGTGCAGATTTTCTTTTAAATAAACTTTTCATCTACATATTTTACTAGGGATTGAGGTCATCAGCAGGGTGTTGACTGTCAGTGTGCAAGTTTGGGAGGCATTTTTCATCCCTTCAGTTTTATTTTCTGCTGTACACTTTCCTCATATGATTATTCTTTGCTTTGATCCTCCCCACCACCACCGCCACCAACCCCCGTAGGCGGGTTTATAGGTGTGCGTATCAAGTTTGTTGATCACTGAGTGGGGAGGTGGGGGGTGGTGGAGGAAGTTGGCCGTTCTGTTTTTGTAAAATACTCACTGAGAGATTGAAACCGTGGTGCCTTAACTATGATAAGCAATAAAGTGTTTGTGAATATACGTCGGACCGCCGGTGTGTATGTGCTGGTGTGTGTGTGTGTGTGTGTGTGTGTGTGTGTGTGTGTGTGTGTGTGTGTGTGTGTGTGTGTTGTTGTTGTTGTTGTTGTTGCTGTGCTTCAAAACTGCACTGAGTTCGGTTGTAGCTATACATGTTTAACCTGCAAGATTTTGGGTCACATGGACTGATATAGTCGATTATAATATTATGTCCCATGCACATCAGTGAGCGAAAAACAAAAACAAAAAAAAAACCCCTGAAAAACCGCAACATACATGTAATTATATTGATTGAAGGTTGTATGGGTCACACACAAAAAAACCTGGCGGACTGATACTCCGTAATTCAGTGAAGGCAATTAGTATTTTTTTTTTTTTTAATGCGAACCGCACTAAGGCACGTGCCTCGATGGTGGAAGCGCGATGCTGTACTCGCGCGTGTTGGCAGATGGCCGGTTGGTGGGGGGTCAGTAGTACGGCGGGGTTCAGCCAGACACCGACCACTTGACATGCCCGTACCGAAAGATTCGAGTCTGAAGTTTTGCGTCGCAAAGGCGCACGTGCAGACAGTCCCCTCCGTCACCCCCCTCACCCTACCATTCACCTTCTACAGCTGCGGGACTGAGTGGACTGACCAGCGATATCCGTCCCCGGAAGCCGCGCAAAGAATTTCAGTAGTGGATGTAGTTTGTATGTACCGTCAGTCACAACCGGCAAAATAGTGTACCAGAGAGATACATAATTATGTCTCTGAGTGTACACAGGCAGTGATCTGAATTTGTAGCTGCATATTGTGTGCTTGGGAACATCGGACTGGCCCGGTATTGGTACCCGGGATAGCGGCACAGGGACTGATTCAAATCAATTCTGTTCAAAATACTGTCGGTTTTTTTGTTTGTTTGTGTGTGCCCCCCCCCCCCCCCCCGAACTCAGTCACATTGACGTGAGTGTTTCGCAAGGTGTGGCCGGATGGACGTCACTACAATTACCTTGCTTGTTTTCTCTGTGTCGGCCGGTCTTCCTGCCAGTAAAGAAGCGTTGTCCGCCGGACGGTTTCAATCTCGTTCACCGTTAGTGCTTCTTTTGTTGTGTTTTGTCCCGGGCATATTTATTGCCTAATTACACAACAAATCGATTCCGAAACCATACTGCCGTTGATTTTGAAGACGACCGACGAGGATACGCGTGTTGTTCCGACGGTTCGCTACGGAGTTTTAATGGTACATGTAGATCTATAGAATTGGCAGGCTGGCGAAATGCACAACTATAGTCTGTTTCTTGCGGGCGTCACTTTGTCGTCGTTCTGCCGGCGTTTTCGGTCACTGACAGTGCTGATGTAGACCCCCCCCCCCCCCCCCCCCCCCCCCACCGTCCGGATGGTACTATTTTATTTTGGATTCATCTAGAATCTGTCGGTCTCCGTCAGAGTCGTTTAAGTGGTATGTGTGTGTGTGTCAGTGTGTGGCGGTGTTGCTGTTTTTGTTCCGTGGTTGGTTGGTTTGTCCGGATACGTGTAGGCCTAGTCCGATTCATCTGTCTCACAAATGGAGCTGTAGTCACTGTAGTATACGAACTAGTGTACGCCAGCCTGTGAAACGGAGAGGTGGAATAGTTACGATATGCACCATACTCAGCGGGCACACAAGTGACCTGCCACTGTGTCGTGGTACCCTGCAGCTGTCTTAGCCTTTGTAATGTGAACACTCGTCTCTCTCTCTTTCGTATTCCGGCTGGGACCAAATATTTGTGCTGGCTTTTTCATCGTTACCCCGTCTTTGATATCACCCATATGTGGTGGAAAAGGACGTTAAACCCCAAACACCCACCCACCCACCCTCTCTCTCTCTCTCACACACACACACAGAGTGAAGCTTTTCTGTATATTTTACCAGGGACACCAGTCTCTCGTGCGCGCACACCGTGCAGAAAAAATACATACAAACAAATCTAAGTGATATCCCTCTTTATTACAAGAAACACCCTCACATTTATAACACAAACACTTGGTTTTTCCCTTCCAATATAAGTATATATTATAATGGTGTGCAGACAAAGCACATAAAATCTACCGCATGAAATTAATTATAGATGCACACCTGTATCACCAATGAATTTTTTTTTTTTTTAAATCACATAACACAAATGAACAGAGTAGGATTTGAATTTTGGTACGAAAACCTGTTCCATACAATATTTCATATAAAAGGCTTAGTCTTGCAATTAGTGCCAGCTTGCCTGATGAGACACAGTTAGTTCAGTGAAACTGAAGATTTCACCCAGAAAAGATCTGAACATGTATATCTGTCGGAGAATTTCAAAAGGCCATGCACTGAAGCATCAAGAAGAACCATCCGAAGTACAAAAAGATGTCAAACATCTACTGAATCAGTGTATGTCAGCAAAGTAACAGATCCCTTCAGTCTCCACCACATATTTCAGCCCACAGAATCACAAGACGAAAAAAAAAAGCCACAGTATTCTCATTGAAAATACTTGTACAACAATTAACTCTAAAATGAAAACCATATCACAAAAGTGCAACGCTAACTAAGCAAAAACTTTCCAACTTTTGCTGCTACACTGACATTAATGTATTAATGAGCTGTGAACAATGTAGACATCACACATGGCTGAATGGAAACCAAACAAAGCTGCTACAGTTTGCTTTGATAGGGGAGTTTCCCATCCATCCAATTTCCCACAAATGTAACTACCGGTATGCACAGTTCACATGAGCAGACAGTGGAACATTTTTTCCCCAACTCAAAGGCTTAAACTGATTAGAAACATGTATGGTGTCCTCTCAATGACTTAGGCAAACATCAATGAAACATACCCAGAATTGGCCGACCCAAATGAAGAGTTTTCCCCGCAGAAGCGAAACAATTACCAAAACACAGAGCCAAGGACTCTACATGTATACATGTATGTACATACGCACAATACACATTCCTACAACACACTCCACAACAATGGCATTCATTCTCACCACAGACAAAACAATACTTAACAAAAGGTGCAGTGCAGGCTATAATGGCATGCATAATGAACCAGCTGCTCCCCCAGGAAATAACAGACAAAAAGCCTATGTATGAGTTTCTACATAAACTGAACCTCTTTACTGCTACAGATCATATCGAGAGTTCTGGCAGCACATCAGTTTGCTGTGTTGAGTGTGTTGTCACATCATACTGTTAATGACATGTCTGATGTGTGGTTCAGCAACAGCAGTCCAGAAAATAAAGCAAGCTGTTGTCAAGCCAAGGATTTTTGTGCTACACCTGCAAAATGGTCGCACAGCTTATAATGTACGTGCATTAGCCTCACACTATCCCAGAGACTGGCCTTTGTCAAAAATTTTGCACCATGGGAATCCTCTGAAAGTTTCCCACGGGTTCAGAAGCTGTCGTCTTTGTCCAAGTAATATACTGTTACAGCAAGAAAGCACCTGCAATAGTGCATGCACAGAGTGAAAGTAGTCTCCCTTGCTCTAGTTGCAATCCTGAGCCAATGCACACAAAAAAAAAGAAAAAGGGGGAGCCAGAAAGGCAGAATATACAGACAGTACAGAGGAACTGAAAAATCCTACAATATGCAGGTTTAAGGCTGAAATTTGGCAAAGACAAAACGACAGCACGCAACAAGCCTCCTGAAATTCATTCAGGACTGCAAGAACAGCATGCTGACTCCAGACATTTCAAGCAAGTATCAGGTGCTTGGTTGGAGTTCAACCTCCCCATCGCAAGAGTGATTGTTGACGGCATTATAGTATCAGTAATTCTCCGCAAGAAGTTTGTGGGCAGTTAAAGACTGCCACGATGATACAAGTACCAGATGACCTTACGGATCTACAATTTCATTTGTGTATTTGAGCCCTGTTCAATTCCTACAAAGGGACTGCAAGTGTGAGAGACACCCTTTCATGCACTAGTAATTGTTGCAACCCAATGGCGCAATAAATAAATATTAGAAAGACTGATGATCAATAGTGTGGTAAAATTCAGGCATTACATGCACATTACAGCTCATGTTCAGCAAACCAACTTCCCCTCTGATGTCTTACTTTCAACCTGAAAGAACTTCTAAACAAGTGCACCTCGGAAAATACAACTTTATATTTGCAGCAATGATGGGCGAACAAATGTCTGCTCGTGAAAATGAAAACTGTGATGCACTCACAAACCTTCCCAAACAACTGAAAGACAGAGCAAAAAAAAAAAAAAAAAAAGGGGAGGGGGGCGGATAGGGATTTTAAAAACAAAATGCTGATGCCACCCAAGCATATCTGTGTGTGTGTGTGTGTGTGTGTGTGTGTGTGTGTGTGTATGCATGCTTATGTGTCCCAAACCCTCCTGTGCACTGGATAAAGATGGGATGGCAGTGGAGAGTCCATTTGAAAGGACAATGGTGGATGTTGGGTGATGGAAATGGACAAAGATCAAAAAAAAAAAGAAGAAAAAAAAAGAAGAAAGGATCTGTCAGTGGGAGAGGTGGCTGCAAAGGTGGCTGGGGGTGGGGTGGGGGGGTGGGGGAGGGGACTGATGGTGAAATTGAGCAGATGATCAGATCTGCTCGACCCGTATTTTGATGGGCAGAGGACGGGCCTCCACTCTGGCCTGTGGGTGCAGCAACTTGAAACCCTCCTTCTCCGACATGGTGCGCAGGTACTCCAAGTCTCCGTTGATGCTGAGCTGCTGCAAAAGAGGTAACATCAGTTGTAGAATACACACTTACTTAGCTAGATGCTCCACTCAGCTACACTGACTCAGGGAGGACCAAACGCACTCGCCGATCACAGACTGCGAGATGATTTCATGCCAGGCAAACCAATGTTTCTCGCAGACCAAATGGTGAATGCATTTTGCAAGACGGCATCAACAAATTCCAGTTAACCGAGATCAGCACATCATGCAAAGCCTAGAGTTCCAGCGTCGTCGGCTTTGTTTTTCTCTCAGTGCTACTGCATGACAAAGCAGAGGTACACACACTCCATGTCAAAACTGATTGGGCTACTAGAAAAATATCCGGGTTCCAAATCCTCACATGGCTTGTAGCCCAAGTGGCAACTCGGGCGCCTACACTTCTGGTCCGCCCTGCCATCTTCGTTCCACACCAATGGGATTACCAGTTTTACATCTCTAACTAAACTCAAAACAGAAAATACAGTGATGTCCCAATTGGACATTGCAAACCTTCTTTACATATGTCAAGGCCTTTAACTCTGAATAAGTCAGGCATGCAGAAAGCCTGATCTACTTTTCTCGCCTTGTGCTCGGTACTGCTCAGTTATAAAATATATATAGAAGCTGAGGTGACCTCATAGTGTAAGTCCTGATTTGACCCTCCCCTGACCTGAACATGTTTCAACTGGAGACAGAGACCACTTCCAAGGGTATTCGGCAAACAACTCTCTTCAACTTTGTTGTATTCTAGTCACATTATTATTTTCACACATAAATTTAGGTGTCTGAAAGAGGGCTACCAGACCTCCCCCCCCCCCCCTCCCCCAACACACACACACACATTTTGTCAAACTACCAGGGCCCGTATGTAATAGTCGAGGTTAGGGCTTTTAGCCCCTGGTTAGAGTCTAACCTCGAACTAAACTAGCTCTAGGGTTAAATTTTCTGTTGTTTTTTGTATTAAATCAGGAAGCGGACCCATTCCAGGAAGGTGCCTGAGCCGTTATAGGAGGATCTTTTTCTTCCTTACTTCACAGTTCACTTCTTTTTTTATTTAATTTTGCTTTTGGGTTTCTTTTGTCCTAGTCTGGGTTAGGCCCCTAGCCGTGGGTTAAATTAACCTCGACTTTTACATACGGGCCCAGGAAGAGGGCTACCAGACACACCCCCCCCCCCCCCCCCCCCTTGTCAAACTACCAGTTGTTTTCAACCTGGTTAGCTAATTTTTAAATTCAATAGCCTTGTTTATACATCAGCAAAGACTGCAACTCTCTACTAACCACTTCAGGTGCGGTGGCAGCGGCAGTGAGACAGAACCAGATCATGACGATGGCTGTGGCCAAGATGAGGAAACAGAGGATGATGCGTGCGATGCCTGTCTTTCTCGCCACGCAAGACAGCCAGTCAGAGCGCGCACCATCTGACTGGAAATTCGCTGCTGTGTAAGATAAAGACTAATATCAACACGCTGAAAGGAGGACGGTTCCACAAATTTGTAAACACAAACGTGTTACTGTTAATATATTGCACTTTGCACTTTGTTGTGAAAATTCCAAATGATGGTGTTGCCATGTCATTACTACCTCTTTGATCAAAAGGAAACGGATCAAACTGAAAACTAACTAAAACATTGAAACTGTTTCAGTACTGACCTCTCCCAACCACCCACATCCACACCCACACACACACACACCAAAAAAACCCTCCCCAATGACTATGCTGATACTGAGAGAAAAGTGAACGGCAGGACTAGTCTTACGTTAGACATAAACTTCAGTGTCAGCGCAGAAATTTACCTTCAACATCCAAGTTCAACGCATCGTCTGAGCGAGCCGATTTCATTTGTGAGGCCCTGTAGTTGAGCAGGGGAGTGGCGGAGTTGTCCTGACCTGCGATGTTGGTTTCCATGTACATGCTGGTCTTGTCGTCCATCCATGGAAGGTTCTCGGACACATCTAGAGCAAAGATGACACGATTTTGATAAGATCAAAAATAATACTGCCTGGTACAATTTAAATGTCACTGACAGTGAATGCTGTCGGATAGGAGTAGATGGCAATCTCAGAAAAAGAGAGACCCAGAGAGAGAGAGAGAGAGAGCCAGAGAGAGAGAGAGAGAGAGAGAGAAATGATAATGACAATGACACTTTATTTTTCAAGGATGAAAGATTAGGTACAGGTCCTCTCTTCTATCTTGTCCTTGCTACATTCTACTACACAAACACACTCTATCTCTCTAATTTCAAACGGAATAACATCAAACTGATGGTAAAACGAAAAGCGTTAAGAAACGTATTAGTGCAGGCTGACACCAATACAGAGAGAGAGAGAGAGAGACTTTGTAAATATCCCAACAGCAGAAGTTGTTATAATAACCACTTTTCAAGCTTGTTGTAATACTTAAAGCTAGTATTAGCTGTATACTACACACATAATATCATGGTTTACACAATTCAGGCAAAACCAGCAAACCTAAACAATACAGACAGACAGAGCGCTCATCACATACAGGGCAGCTTCTTAAACATATGTACATGTGTATGTAACAACAGCAGCACATTACCTACTCCACACGCCAAAGTAAAATCCCAAGCACTCACCCTCAACATCACTAGACATGAACACATGTGGCTCGGAGCGCATGACCACCAGCTGCCCATTGTCAGCCTGCACGAAGACAGACCACGTGACCTCCATGTGGCGATACACCTTGTCTATCATATTGCTGTAGACACTGTGCATGTAGAGCAAGGGGTAGAGCACGTGGACGACTGGCTCCTGCACACAACCCACAATCGTGACTGCACTCAAATGAAACAGGGAAATAAAATAAAATATCATGATAGGTATCGTCAAGGACAAGGGTCAAAAGAAACTCCCAACTTGTGCATACGGTCACTTTTGTCTGTTGTGGGCACTCTTCTTTTCTTGTCAAAAATACTGTAACTACACCTCTTTTTTTCATTTTTTTTTTTGGGGGGGGGGGGGGGTGGGTGGGGGGGGGGGGGAGTGAGTGAGTGGGTCTCCTGCTTGTTTTCTCCCACTTTCATCATTTTCTTTCCTTACCTGACCTAACAGCTTGGTGTTGTTTGGAAGACTGAATTCTGGAAGAAAAGACAGGTGAAACGACCCCCCCCCCCCCCCCCCAAAGTCTAACCCTGATTTAGATTTAACAGTAGTGATCAGCTCACTTCAGTCAGAAAATACAGGTACACACATTACTTTACTCCATGTTGGGAAAGAGACTGCTTTCACTACAAGCAAGGCTTGGACCTTAAGTTTGACAAATTTCACGATGACAGTGATGGCACAAGAAGGATTGAAAAAGAAAAACAAAAACAGTAACGACGACAAAAGAATAGCGCCTCACCTCACTTAGATTCTGGTGGCCGTGAGTGGTGGGGTCTTCAAATTCAATCTGGCTGCGACACCCTAACTTACAGGCACTACTGCTTCTGTTGTCATTGTAGTATGCCTCATCACAACCTAGAAATCAAGTTTTGTAAATAAAATTATAAACATTTTCAGTATATAGTATTTCAGTATTTGGAGTTATAGACGATTACTAGCAGATTAAAGCTAGATAACCAACAGGATAAATACCCTGGCGAAATGGGGGGGAAAAAATTGCATACATGTATCATGAAAAAAAAAGAAAACACAAGAAAAAAAACCCACAAAAAACCACGCACTTGTGAGGTTACACATAAAAGAATGGGGCATTTTGGTATTGGACCATGTCTGATGTCTACCATGTCTGCTGCCGACACTCGGAAACTCCGTATTCCTCAAGTCAGAACAAAGACCTTTGGTCAGCGTAGTTTTTCATACCAGGGTCAGCGATCGTCAAATGTGTCAGGACCATGATAGCCAATCGGGCTACCTCCCTGAACAAAACTGGTAGCCCGAGAAAAATTCTGGAAGCCGGAGTGGCTGCTAGGTTCTGATTCATCTCAGAATTCCTGCTCGCCATTCGGGCTACCACTACCGGAGCTTTTACTCGCCCAACGGTAAATCTGGTAGCGAAAACGAGCGGGCGAGCGCATTTGAAGATCGCTGAGGGTCCGACTTGCTGGAATGATCTTCCAGCATCAATCAGATATGCAGACACAAAACCATCCTTCAAGCAAAATCTGAAAACCCATCTCTTCACTGCCCCTAACCAATAGCTTTCGCCACATCATCATCTTGCTGGTCGTGTGTGTGTGTGTGTGTGTGTGTGTGTGTGTGTGTGTGTGTGTGTGTGCCGGGGGCAGCGGACACCGTGTATGATGCTGCACATTATGTGTTTGTAGTTAACTGTATGTGTGAAGGAATGTTGCGTGTGTTTCCGTTTCTGTGTGAGTGAGTGCGTGTTGACTGTAAGGCGCCCTGAGCTCCTGCAGGAGTGAAGGCGTCCCTGAAATACACTTTATTATTATTACCACAGATCAAACCTCTAAGTCTCTCTGTTCTAACATACAGATAGATCTACATTCTCTATATATAGTGATGTGACACTCACTGGAGACACAATCGGCCAAGGTGCCATTGGGTTCTTCATGATTGTGGATGAAGGACATGATGGAGTAGAAACGACATCCTCTCTTGCAGCTTGTGTTGTGGTCCGCCTTTAACGTTCATGAGCAGAAGAGAGACACAGATCTATTACTAGTATTAGTATTATTGATACCTGATAAACTTTCTGAGGATCATTATCTGCACTGGCAACAGAAACTGATAATATTCCTTGTCTGAACAGTGTACTGTGTATTGCACGAAAAACCTCATTTGCAACAAACTGACACACTATGTACTATACAAGTACACAGTCACAGCACAGACGAAATCGTTGACTCAGCTGTTAACAGTATAAACACGTCTTGTTTACATAAACTTTGCCACGTTCGGCACAAATATTTGGTCCAGACTCAATTGCTTTGCCACAACGGCTATCCTGATTATGAATGAGTGCAAGTTTAAGTATCGTAGGACGTTTTAGAAGCGCATTTTCACTTTCACGATTAGCAAAATCAATAAGGTTGACAACTTTGACACTGATGATGTCATTGAAACAACGCAGCTAGGTATGAATCTTGCAGATGACGACTTTTCTATAGTTACGACTCACATGTTCATATGTATGCGATGTGAAAGTTTTGTCGCAGCTATCTTCGCAGGAATCTACATCATCAAGAACTCTGTCAAAGACCTCTGACGCAGTAATGCAACAAACGGCCAAACATAACAGTAGAATGTTTTGCAACGCAGCCATCTTGGTGTCCACAATGAAGTTGGCACATGATTGGTGCAGCCAGTCAGCTGGTGTAGGAAGGGAAGCAACTCGTCTGTTTACACGTCATTGTGAGTGCAATAGTCGTCCTGAATCGCTCAGTGGTTGGTTTTAGTTTAGTTTAGTTTAGTTTAGTTTAGTTTAGTTTAGTTTAGTTTAGTTTAGTTTAGTTTAGTTTAGTTTAGTTTGTTTGCTTGTTGTTCCCTTGCCCTTTCTCTGGGACTAAAGATGGTACAGACGTGTGGAGCTGTGTATGATTTTGTTCAGTCTGAGTGGGTTACTCACTGGACCCACGTTCAAGGTTTGTCACCGGCTGAGATCAGTCATTTCTCAGTCCGCAGTAGAACTGACCCGGACTGACTTAGTGAAGTTACCCGGCATGGGGATCCGGGACAGTCGAGCGGTAGATCGTTGGAGTTTCGATGCTGGGGGATAAAAAGCAGCCCCCCCCCCCCCCAAAAAAAAAAAAAAAAAAAAAACTTAATATATCTTATGACTTATATATGTGTGTCTCTGGTAGCAACTCAGTGAACAACTGACGAACTACCCCACCCTGGTCACACTGAAACCCCCCGGTCCCCCCCCCCAACTCAGTCGGGAGTCGGGTGGAAGGTGGAGGTGTATGTGCATATCACGGTGGGGCGCCGGCTGTGGGGGTAGGGCACACGGGGGTGAAACTGAACTCAGTGAAAGGTGAAGAACTTGAAACAATCTTTCAGCTGTGTAATGTCGTGCGGTATATAAGAGAAGACGTTTTGTGTTTTGTCTGATCGTTTCCAGTCAGCTGTCATTCGTAGCACTATGATGTCTTTTTAACTGAAAATCCCCCAATGCCCATGTATTCCCCCCCCCCTCCCAAACCCCCACCAGCACCCTCGCCTTATTTTTGGCAGGTCCCTCCTTCCCCTGCCCCGCTCAATGGTCATAATTATGGTATCTGTCTTCAAGTTGCCTGTCTCTTGGTCCAGCCTCTATCCAAATGCCCAAATATACATGTAGTACTGCCGCCCCACACCTGGAAATGAATAAATACTGAGATAAACTGATAAATAAATCTATGACCACCAACGCGTGGTCTCTTTACAATTTCAGTTTTCACAAGATATACTCATTGAACCCTCATCTGTGTCAGTGTCTGTTACTCATTCGTCCATCACCGTAGTCCACACACACTGCACACACACACACACACACACACACACACACACACACACACACACACACACACACACACACACACACACACACACACACACACACACACACACACACACATGGCACACCGGCACACACACACACACACATACACACACACACAAAAACACACACACACACACACACACACACACACACACACACACACACACACACACACACACACACACACACACACACACACACACTTTTATGGAGAGAGAGAGAGAGAGAGAGAGCTGTAAACATGCATCAGTTTCTCAGCAACGGGCGCGTTTGATTATGGTGCTCAATTCATACCCACAATCATTTATTTAAAACTTTGCGTCAAGCTGAATGTAAAAAGCCGAATGAGCCGCTCCAACACGACCAGATAACGTCATTATAGCTCAAAGCACAGCCGCCTGGTTCCAGCAGGTCCACTCGGACAATAGCGTCAATGTTCTGCTGATATCGTCGTGCCGGCAATCGCCAATCTGATTACTACAGTACAGTACTTGCACAACATGGGTTATACCAGAAATGCGGTACCTCTTAGTAAGGTCGTTCGTGGATAGTCGACCTTTTGTCGGTACGACTCGTAAGCCCAGTGACTCGATCCGCATCACCACCACAGAGCCCTAGGTAGCCAGGGGCGCATCGTTCATAATTAATAGTTTGGGTGTATGTGTGTATGTGTTGTCGGAGACTGACGAGGCTCATTTAATTATTGAACTGAGGTCCTAAACACTTAGAATTCCGTGAAAGACATGTTCCAATGAAATTCTGCAGAGTTAAATAAATGTTTAATGTTTGTAATCTCTTATCCCTACCTGGTAAAAAGGTCGCACTTAGTTTTGCTAAAGTTTTAAAAGAATGTATGGTCGTGTAGAACAAAGTTTTTGTGCCATTAACCAATTTTTCATTACTCAACTGTTTTTTTTTTTTCTGTTGTCTGCAATTGCCCTAAGTGTATGCTTACTTTATTTCATGCAGATGGTGTCGACGATGTCGATCACCATTTTTGTCTATTGCCCCATCACATAATATGTGCACATTGTTATCGCTTACGTTTACTTTTTGCCTTACACTACAGTGTCATTAAATTCTGCATTTCGTGTTTGTACGAACCCTGAAGGCGCCTCCAGCACCCCAAATACAACCCAGAAGACGGATACCACTTGCTGGGACGACGGGAACAGGTCAAGCTCTTCCGCCTGAGGACTGACTGGACACAATCGCCTGTACCACCACATGCACACAAAATTTGGCATTGGACAAAGTGGATAGTGCCCTTGTGGTGAGGGACGAATGACAACAGACCACATCCTTCAAGATTGTACGACGCATGCAGCATCCAGGAGGAAGTACTGGCCGACACCGACAGCAGTGGAAACCAAGCTATACGGCACCCTGGAGGAGCTGTGACGGACGGCAGCCTTCATCGAGGACACCGGGCTGTTTATCTAACGAGAGACGGACAAGGAAGAAGAAGAACCTTCACTGTGAACCTTGTTTCACCTGAGCGGCAACACTGACTCAGGACAAAAACTGCGGAGATCTTGTTCCTGGCCTTTTTGTGTGGATTTTACATTATAATCAGTGAATTCCGTACTCTCCCCAGATGCTGTTGATGTTGCTGCTGCCTCTGTTGTTCTGCTTCAAGTTGTCGTATACCTTTATTACTAAATGCACCAATCACCCACCTCATCCAGCAAATACGACCCCCCCCCCCAAAAAAAAAACAAAAAACAAAAAAACAACAACAACAACAACAACAACAACAAACACCACCACCAACAACAACAAAACAAAAAAGGACAACAAACAAACAAACCAAAAAATGATGATAATAAAATCAATCAATCAATCAATCAATCAATCAATCAGTCCAAACGAACACTTCAATTAGGCAATACATAAATGACTGTCAGTTTCTTGACTGAGGTTTTCTTTTTTCTTTGTTTTTCGCCAGACGAGGACCTTCAACTAAATACCATACATGACCCCACGTTCAACTTGATTTGTGTCCTCACGCCTGCAGTAGTCTGCGCAGCGAGATTGTGCGCGGAGAGAGTCCACACACTGGACCTAGCGGTATACTGGAATTCTGGCAACACCGCGGATTGTAAGTACAGTACTCCTCGCTTAACGTCACTACCGTTTAAGGTCACACCTCTGATAAGATCAATCAGGTTGCTGGTCCCGACCAAAAGCCTTCTTTGTACCATTTAGAATCCCTCGCTTAGCGTCACCTCGGATAAGGGAAAACCTCGGATTACGTCACCCCCGTTTTGGTTCCCAAATGGAGAAGACTACCGCTTAAGATGAAATCCATGTGATGAGAGTGGCTTCCCTTGGAAACAACACCCGGATTTGCACTGCGAGGTGAAGACGAAACAGACGATTGTTTTATTTCATTTTTATTCCATGAGATGATACCCAAAGACTGAAAATGGAAACTGGAAGGGGGGGGGGGGGGGCTTGTTTTTGATGAACTGACGATAAAGATAGTTTACCGCAGATGAGTATACTTACAAAAGATTTCTTATTTCGTTGAGGGTGCTTTTAGATCTAGAAATTGGTACAATCTTTGTGAAAGAGATAAGAGCTGCAATGCAGGGAGCAATGTGGCGATATGATGGTGGTGGTGGTGATACTTATGTTGTTAGAGAGGGAGGGAGGGGGGAGAGAGCGAGAGACCTGGTTAACTTCTAGGCTTAGTCGGAAGGCAAGAGATCAGTGCAACCATCCCTCAACCATGTAACAGGGGCAAGATGTTTGGAGGGGGCTTGACATCGGGGGGTGGGGGGGGGGGGTATATGCATTTGCGTTCGTTTGTGCTTGCGTGCGCGCGCGCGTGTGTATGTGTGTGTAGAATTACATATTTTGGCGGAAAGTCTTTCGGTCTAAAATGTGAAAAAATGACATAATCGCCAAATATTGAGCTCCTCGGATAAGATCAAGTTTTTTACTGGTAGTTGATCTTATCAGAGGACTGTTTAGCGTGCCCCTCGGATAAGATCAAAAAAATTTTTGGTCCCGTGGGGGGTCACCTTAAGCGAGGAGTACTGTATACCGGTGACAAGAGTCGAACCACCTATTGGCACGCCGGCGAACCGTATGCTTCATGCAAAAACAATTTTGTCCGACCCGTTGACGGCTCTATCAACAGAACGTGCAGTACCCCTCGATACCAGTGTTAAAGCTGCCTAATTCATCAGGCTAGTCTGATGTCTGATGACAGGTTTCAAGTGTTCTCTGTGTGTGTGTGTGTGTGTGTGTGTGTGTGTGTGTGTGTGTGTGTGTGTGTGTGTGTGTGTGTGTGTGTGTGTGTGTGTGACTCGGAGTACGTGTACCGCAAATGTGTGTCAGTGTGTTGGTTTGTGTGTACATTGTGTCAGTGTACGTGCATGTAACTGCGTGTCAGTGTGTCAGTACGCGATGTGTGTGTGCCGTGTGTATGTGTGTGTGTGTGTGTGTGTGTGTGTGTGTGTGTGTGTGTGTGTGTGTGTGTGTGCTCGCAAGCGCGCGCCCGGATCTACATCATCACTGAGTCAGTAAAGGTGTTTGGATTTGCGTGTGGGAACATCTAAGTATGAATATATTCGTGAAGTAAGTTCTCTGTAAATATGTAATTTAGACGGTTGTGTCAATGCTTTTATAGGCCTGCTCGTGTAAGTTCGCTGTACATGAATACTAGCACTCGTTCATTTGACCCGTCCTCTAATACAGTCTTCAGCCCACTCCATTTCCCGATGTACCAGCTTGCTAAAGGAAATACCGTAGTGCGGCAGCGTATGTTTGCAATGGGCCGAGTGTGATAAGCTACACTGAGCTTGTCATTGTCTCCGCCATGTTGGCTCTCCACCTGTTTACCCGAAACTGTCGCTCTCGACTCAGTCACTGTTTTTTAGGCAGAACAAACAGACGTATGGGCGGACGAGGACTGTGGACACAGCCGCCGACTGGTCGCCAGGGTTGTCAAGACACAACCCAGAGCTCAATATCAAACCTTTTATGTGGGGCAACTGAAACGTTGCGAAAACAAACTCTATCTTACTATGGTGAAGGCAGGCACGATTGAAAGAGAATGCGTCCATAAACCCAGTGCAGCCAGTGCAGGTATAGACTTGGCAAATGAATTCACATATACATACGCACACACAACATCTTTTCATCGAAACAGTGAGTGAGTGTACAACAGAAGGCCTCAGCCTGAATACGCGCACCTGTAATGACCTCCTTTGTGCTCATTCAAACTATGCTTCTGCGAGCTGAAATGGATTTCTATTGAGAATGTCTTCCCTCGACTTTTCATATTCGGTGCATGCCTCGTGAATTGACCAGTAGATCAAAGGAACTGTTTTCGTTTCGGGCAAGGCGCTCTTTCAGTGGCTCGAACAAGATTACCTGTCTGGACACATAGTTATAGAGCTTTTGTTCATGGACGTATTCAAGTTTTGGAAAGGTGCTTTTCGGTAATGGAAAATTTAACGACGCAATATCCACCACAAGTTAAAAAAAAAAAAACAAAAAAAAAAACAAGTTTTAGATTTAACACTGACCGTATGCCATGAAACGGGCAGAGGGTGTAAAACGGTTTAAGAACTACTTAAGGCAGACACCTCCCCTCGTCAGGTCAGCTTGACTTAAAGTTTTTACTTTTTTGTTTTTTGTTTTTCCGCCTCTCTTCTGTTCAAGATTACAGGAGATCCCTAACATGTCCGTTATCTCCGGCTTACCTCGGATCAGCACACACCAAAAATCGAACTTCGATCTTGGACCTGGCAAACACAGGGATTGCGCTAATACAACCACTTACGTGTTTTTATTCAGGGTGTGTCGTGCTATATGGCTTGTCATGCCTGTACAGTGCAATAGATCTGTGTCAACCAAACCCCAACTGACTGAAGTGGTTTGTTGACACGATGGGGGTGACGTTAAAGATGGTGTGTTGTGGGAAATTTTATTGACCTAGGGATTTCTGGATACTTAAAGGATGCTTAGACACTTTCGTTCGTCGGATAATCTCTCTCTCTCTCTCTCTCTGGCAACAGTTGTCTGATTGTTTAATGAAAACGAATACACAAAGCGTTATATAATTATGGAGAGTGGCAATTGATAATGTTTGTCTTATACTACGGGTCTGCGGTTTGTGGTTGAAACTTTTTTGTTTCTGTTCTCTGATTGTGAATTTCTCGGTTGTTACTAGTGAAGACACAAAACCGACAAAATTGCGTGAAAAAGTGCATTCTCTCTCTCTCTCTCTCTCTCTCTCTCTCTCGCTCGCTCGCTCGCTCGGGGTGGCCGAATGGTAGAGCGTTGGACTTCTAATGCTCGGGTCGTGAGTTCGTATCCCGGCTGGGGCCAAATATGTGTGCTGGCTTTTTCATCGTTGCCCCGTCTTTGATATCATCCGTATGTGGTGGAAAAGGACGTTAAACCCCCAAACACCCACCCACCCTCTCTCTCTCTCTCCCCCCCCCCCCCCCCCACACACACACCTCTCTCAGTCAGTTTACACATGTCCTTAACCCTGTCTATCCTACACATAAAAATAGGGGAACGAACTGCCATACATCTTCTGCAACTGGGCAACGACGAATCACAAAACACTGCTATGCACACAAAAGCAAGAACACTTATCTCCCTTTTTATTACCTCCCCTGGGGTCTTTGGAAAGGACTATCGCAGGAAACAGATCAACCAACCAGGATCGGCAGCCCAAAAGGTGAGGCTGCTTTGGCCTTTTTCCCGGCGAACTGACCAATAGCAATAAGATTCCAACAGGAAGTCCTAACTCCAAGACGCGGCAGATACAGTCCAGCAAACAACAACAACAACAACAACATTAACAACAGCAAC
The DNA here is from genome assembly GCA_018292915.2 of Batillaria attramentaria. NCBI lineage: Eukaryota > Metazoa > Mollusca > Gastropoda > Batillariidae > Batillaria > Batillaria attramentaria. The sequence goes on along the minus strand of JACVVK020000108.1, from coordinate 973,025 downwards.
AACAATAACAAACGAAAGAGAAGTACAGCTACAGTAATTGACCAGATGAACAACAGAAACTGGATCCCAGAAACCCCCTCAGAAGTAGGATTTTAGCTCCGTTGCTTTGTCCCTAAATGGAATTGGCCGTTGGACTTTGGGTGGGTGGATCAAGATTGGGTGGGTGGGGGATGGAGGGTTGGGGGGGGGGGGGGGGTTAAGAGAAGTAGATACTATATAGACGTTTCAGTCATGAGGATCCTGATGTTGTGAGAATTAGTGTCAGGGGGTGTGGGATTGAGAGAAGGAGATCTGACAACCGGACGGTAGAGTATGGTAGACATTCCAATTACGAGGATCCTGATGGCGTGAAAATGGGTGCAGCCTTTGAAGTGTCCCCCGTACCTACCCTCCACACACACACACACACACACACACACACACACACACACACACACACACACACACACACACACACACACACACACACACACACCTTAGATCTTTTGCGTTGAAAACAAAATCCTCAAAATGAAATCCAAATGCCCAACGTATTTCCCTCACAATCTTGCGTCCAGGACCACGTGCATGCACACAAAACGCTTGAGTTTTTCCACGGGCTCCAAATAGATAAGACAGTCTTTTGCCCAGGCCACAGTAGAAATTAATTCGGTGTAGGCTGGGGGTTGAACACTTACCCATTTGTCTTGTCTCTGAACAAAAGCCTCACGTGATAAATTTGAAAATTTTCCAGTACACCGACTTAGCGACCAGGGCCCGTATGTAAAACTCGAGGCCGGTTAATTTAACCCACTGCTACGGGCCTAACCCAGACTAGGACAAAAGAAACCTCAAAACAAAATTAAATAAAAAAAGAAAGAACTAGACAAAAATCCTTCTATAACGGCATAGGGACCTTGCTGGAATGGATCCGCTTCCTGATTTAAAACACAATAAAAAACCAAAAAAAATACAACAGAAAATTTAACCCTAGAGCTAGTTTAGTTCGAGGTTAGACTCTAACCCGGGGCTAAACTCCCGACTTTGATTCCAACCCAAGCTGCCACCCAACCGACACAGTCAAAATCCCCGAAACCCCACAAATTGCAAACTGCCCTTGTGGATGTAGAAATCTAACTCAGACCTCGTGAGTCAGATGAATCGGACTAGTGTGAAACATGGCCATGCACACACACGCCTTTGCTTTGTAGTAACGCATCAGTCAAAGTCGTTTTGAAGCGGAGTAGCATCAGAAACACTACCGTCCCTTTCCACTACACCCCGGTCGAGTCTGTATCATTACGATATCACACCCCCTGGTCAAGTCACGTCACTGAGCTAGCTCCCCCCTTTACAAATGTACTTTCAATGGCATGTCACTGGGGTAAGATTGAGTAGGTGCTACGATTGCACACACACGCACACTCACGTACAAGCGCGCGCGCGCATACTACACAAGACACACTACATACAGCTACCCTAGGCGTCCCTAGCAACTTGCTTAGATACCCGGGTCCTCCCAGGTATAAAAGTGTATGTTTTGCGGGGCCTTGCCCCACAAGGCTCTGCTCACCCGAACACCTCACGTTCAAGCTGTGAGAGATCTGACTTGTTTTCTTTCCGCCCCCAAGGTAGCCTGAAGATCAAGCAACATGGTGAGTCACATTGCAGTACTATAATTATGTCTCGGTGCGGTTACTTGAATTTTGTAGTATGGTTTTGGGGGGAGACACTGCGACACACTGACACAGAGCGATATATTATCAAAGCTTCGGATGTTGTTCACAGGTCGATTTCGCAATGTCCGAGTATTTTCTTACCGAGACGGACATAATTGTCCTATCAATACTGCGCCACGGTCGACAATATTCAGGACACATGTCCTGTACTTTTACGGTCTGCCAGGGCATTAATTTAAATTTTGTTCTATCACAGTTTGTGTGTGTGTGTGTGTGTGTGTGTGTGTGTGTGTGTGTTTACGGATTTGAACCCCGCAATATTCATAAAATCCATAACGTACACGTGAACGTGGCCGTCAGTGACAGACTCAAGTTTATTCTCGGTATTGTTTCTCTTTGGGCATAGGACGACACAAGGACGGAGTATCCGACTCACCCAGCCTTGTGTAGTCCAGTTTCTATGCACGTCTACTGTGTACAAAATTACAATGCATTGACATTCAAACATTCATACGTGTTTGTTATTAATTTCAGTTGCTTACATTAACTGTAAGAAAATGTTCAAAAAGTATTGGGGAATGGATCGAAGGTTAAAACGCATTCGAAAAGTTAATGCTTTTGGCCCGATGTTTCTGTCGTGCAGGAAGGTTCTAGAAACTCTAAAACGCCACAGACCAAAACAGATTAGTAACATGAAGTATACGTGAGTTTAGCGTGTCACATTCCGCCGGGAGCAATTCTGGTTTATGCAAGTCCTGCTTATTCTAGTCTACACAGGCAGACAAGAGTATATAACATAAACAGATTTCACGAGTAGACCCCAAGTAGACAACTGATTTTGATACCGTTGACATGTTATTCCTGTGTTTGTCCCTGAATTAATTTTAACGGCGATGATATTATTTGCACGGCTTCTCCCCCCCCCCCCCCTCCCCTCCCCCCCCCCCCCCCGACACACACACCGCTTCTGCACAGTCTAATGGCAGATTGAGTTTTTTTTTTCTTTTTTTAGTGTGCTATTCAGTTGACAATCGAAATCGTTATCGTAAGAGGCTTTGCGCAGTTTACTGACGCCGTGTCTCGAGATAATGCTCCAGATCCTGTATCAAACAGGCTGGATGGGTCCTGTTCATCACGTTGTGTTGTGTACGTACATGATGATACATGCACAGACCATGCCCCCCCAAAATCTCTTTCTCTTAAAGGTTCTATTGATACCATTGCTAGTTTTTTGTTGTTGTTTTTTAATAGGAAGACTTCTGTTTTGGTCTTCCTATAAAAAACATAGTAATGGTATCAATAGTTACGAACAGTTATGCTTGTGACTGCGCCTGTACGCTCGAAATAATCTATCTTAGAGATTAGTA